>CAXKVY010003361.1:0-25477 GCA_964058915.1 Tetropium fuscum | reverse complement strand
GTCCGGTTTATTTACATTTTACATTGTTAATCTATACATTTACTTTTACTGCTTATATGAGTGTTATTCTCATTTAACTCTCTCTCTCTCTCTCTCTTTCTCTTCTGGGCAAAACATCTTGACAAAAAATTAAAAAGGTACAAAATAGTTATCAAATAGTTATAAACTGCCATAAGATTCTTCTTGCTGTGTCCACATGTACCCCAAGTAGGATTTCCACATTTTTTGGTTAGGAAGCATGTCTGACATCTTTATGAAAACCTGCAGTCTTGGAAACACAGCTAACAATCAACTTGAAATGAAAATTTTACAACTATAACTATTTTATATTTGTATAATGTAAATATACATATATACTTTATAATGTAAATAAACTGGTTTCACTTAACTAACCGTGTGAAACCATGTCTCCCCGTCCAAATATGTCTCCCGTTCCCCTATGTACTATTTCTACCTACTATGTACCTACCTACCTACTATTTTCTTATTATTTTTGTTTTAGTATTCCGTTTTACAGTGTACAACGGTTTACAGATTTTTCTTTTATTGTTTGAGGTGTAATACACATAGCCCGAAAATAAATTATTTTACAAATACTCTTTCGATAATGATCCATTTTACGAACTGTTAATTAGATTTTTTAAACCGCGTTTCAAAATAAGCTAACAGTTGATATCCTACATTGTAAATATTTATATTTCTATTTAGTTTACCTCATGTATATTTTGGTTTATTTAGTCTATTCAAATAAAATGGTCCAATATTATAGGTATATATCTATTCAAAATTCTTTAGTTTCTAAGAATTTGCTAAGAATGTGTCTCGGAATGTTAAAACTGATCAGTTTTACTTTGGGAGTTTCAGAAAATGGGTCATACAAACAAGCTTCCGAAAAACATTTTTAATTAAATTATTAGAGGCGTGCCCCAAATAACACCCAAATAACGCTGGTAATTTATGAATGTGTTAATTAATTAAGTAATATTTTCTCTAGACGTGAAAATAGCGAAATTAGTAAAATCACACTCATGGGAATGATATTTTTTACTTCGTACTACCTGTACGAGCAATTCCATCAAGTCTATATTATTACGTACACTGGTGATTTATAGAAGATTAATTTAGGTCATGGCGTACTGTTTAGAGTCAATTAATTGCACAAGTTTAGCTAGCTAGAATTACATCATGGTTTTAAGGATATATATAAAACGCCCATCTATATTTAGAAGCATTAATTTACCTTGTATTCTCTAATTTATAAAGTATTCTCTAATTAATAAAATAGATTAAATTATTTACTCAAATTTTAAATATATTTCCGTACAACCGTACATAGAACTTTTTTTATTAAAAATTGTTAAGAGAGAGGTGTACCTTTATCCTCAATACTGCCTTCGGCCTTATGTAGAATTAATATATGTTTCAAATTTAGGATTATTTTGACAAAATATTCCACGCAAATTTCGAATATATGATGATAGTATAGCCAGGTGATAAGGAAATCACGATTTAAAATAATAAAAAAAAATGATTTATTAGAATCAGCATTTTCAACATTTACTACTATTTGCGTACTTTGTCAGAATGTTTGACATCATCTACAGTGTCTACGGTGTCTACGGTAATGCCTTATGTTATAGGTTGTAAGGGCTTACAATAAGTTTTCTCTTAAAAAAAATTGCATGAAGAACCAAATTATGGCAAAGTACATGTCCTTTTTTTCAACTCAATCGATCGTTGTCAGTACGAAGGGCACGTCAAACACTTCTACCTTTTGCAATGAAGCATAAAAAATGGTGGAAATGTTAATAGGTTTGTCGGTATCCTTGCCACGCCAAACACTTCAGCCTTTTGCTATTAATAAGAACTTACAATTAATTTTTCTATACATCTGCCAAATGGCAGAAAAACTAAAATTATGGAAATGTCAATAGATTTCGTTGCATCTTTGCCTGACTTCTGCCTTCGTTTCTGCCACATCCAACCACTATGCCAGCTTTGCCATACTGCTTCACTAATTCTAAATATTTTAGCAGAAACAATGATATCACGGAAAAATCACTAAACTTTCAAACAAAATTTTGTAGTTGTTATCTTAAGCTGGTCATTTGAAAAACTTCAAGCCTTCATTTCAAACCTTCTAGTACGTGATTTCCTATCAGTTTCCTATCGCTTTTTGGTAAACATAGCACAGGTGACAAAATCGTATCAGAACATGTTTTTTCTTGCAAATGGAAAATTTATTTTGTGTTAATAATTAATGTGTTAGTCACGCGGGTCCGACCTAATTTTCGCATTACTGTACTCTAAATTCAGATACGTTTCAACCGTCTTAAAGGCAGAAAAGTGAATATGAGGCACTGAAATCTACATCTATCTGACGGTCTACTCGGTATGTTGTGTATACGTTGCCATGGAAACATATGTCATTTAAATTACATATGTATAATCCTCATCAGCTGTTATTATTCTTATTAAAAGCTATAGCTGGTTCCAGAATTATATTACAACCTCTATTTTTCTTTCAGTGTATGGAAAACCTCTAGAGAAAGACCTGAAAGGTGACACCTCCGGTCACTTCAAGAGGCTATGTGTTTCCTTAGTTCAAGTAAGCGTACTCTAACGTATTCATATTTTTTAGTAGTTTAATAATAATTATTACGTTTACATGTGAGATTAAAAACGGTATTGGGATCGATAGTCCATAAGTGTTTCCATGCAGTAGTTTGAAATCGAATTGAAATCGATTTGTTCCAGTTATTAAAATGACATGCGTCAAATGTCCATTGACATTAATACCAAACTATACATAACCCAAAATTCAACGATTCAATCCCAATGCCGTTTTACATTCGATTTGAACTCATGGAAATGTAGTAATAGTATAATTCATTTAGGCTAATCGCGATGAAAACCAAGGTGTAAATGAGAGTCAGGCCACTTCTGACGCCGAGGCCATAATTGAAGCCGGTGAATCCAAATGGGGAACAGAAGAATCTGTTTTCAATTCCATCCTTATCACAAGAAGTTACCAACAGTTGAGGGCAACTTTTGCTGAATACGAAAGACTCACGGGAAAAGACATTGAATCATCAATTAAAAAGGAATTCTCTGGAAGTATCGAGAAGGGATTATTAGGAATCGGTAAGTTGTATGTTTAAGAAGATATGACCAGCAGAGAAATATTGCAATCCGAAATCATAGTCGAAATCCGAAATTATAGTATAGGTACGGTACGCGTTATTAATAATTGAAGTAAAGAGTCGCCTTGGCCGGTAAACAGCAGGACAGCTATTGGCCTATTTTGTTAGTTACGTTTCGTTTGTAACGCTTTCCGCTGTTAAGTCAGGTCAATTTGTTTGCATATATGCTACTTCTACATAATAAATAGGTTATACATAATATTTTCAAAAAATAAGACTGGAAGGTTTCTAATCTAGGATTTTATAATAAACATTCAGAGCCAGTCTTGGACAATTATTGTCAGAAAATAATTTAGAGAAACGGAGATTTTGAACTGTTTTTCTCCTTTCATATTTAAACAAAATCTCTTGCAGTTGAAGTAGTCTCACGTCGCGTCGTCTGCTTTTTGGCCAGCAGCTATTTTTGAATGGAAAATGGCTTACCATTTGCCATTAACCATGTCCCACACATATTTAATCGAATGTCTGGGAAACATTCATTGCCGTTATTTCCATGCTAAAAAAGCGGTTAATCAACGAACCACTTAAACTGAGCTTAAACTGGACAATGGATCTCTTCCTTTGTTTCACCTTGTTTCTTATATTTCAGTAAAATGCGTGAAGAGCAAAGTAGGTTATTTCGCCGAGCGCCTTCACGACTCCATGGCTGGTTTGGGAACAAATGATAAGACTTTAATCCGTATTGTTGTGTCTAGATCTGAAATTGATCTTGCTGATATCAAACAAGCCTTCTCGGACAAATACGGAAAGGCTCTGGAAAGCTGGATAGCGGTGAGTTTCGTTCGTTATAATAGCACCAATCGGGTGGTGGTGGAAATACTTCATCGTCACTATCTTGCTTTGTTATGGTGTGGGCTATACCAACTAATCATCATCCCAATAAAAAATCCTTCTTAAAAAATATGCAGCTAAAACAATGGACATATTATTGGTAGTTACCTCGACCCACAGCACCAATTTGAGAATTAAATTTAATATGTTTATATTTTTTAAGTAATATTTTCAGTATTTCACTCAGTATTATACAAGTTTACAGGTGCTAAATGGTTTATATTAATTGTCTTTGTATTATATAACCGTTTCTCTAGTATTTATATCAGTTTACAATAAATATAGCTTATAATATGAATGCTCATATAAATATCCTATATAAATAACTAAAAGAAATGGTAGATATTCGTTATACTATTATATAATGTATTCGAATGTATCAAAGAAAATCGTGAAATGTTAAAGCCAAATATACATAAGAAAAATGATGTACAGCTTTTGCAGTACTTACCTAATCTGTCATCCTTATTTTCTATTAATATTTAAATAATTCCTCTCCTCTACCGACTAATTAAGCTTTGTGTTGTTTTTTATGATATATAAATATTATGAGGACAAGTAATGAAAAGCACACCTTTCGTACTTTCGTTAATTAAATTTCTTACCTACCTACCTACACACTATCTATACCATTTTAATCACGTGGTAAAGATAGTCCCGATCGTAGATCACCATTTAAAATATTCATTGAATCCTTATAACTAGTATACCTACCCACGAAAATGTCTTCGCTTATGGTAATTACAATATTTATGAAATATCACACGACTCCTTCCTGTCTTATGTACGTGGTTGTATGCTGTATCTGTCGAAAATATTACCTGCAAATATATACATACATATATATATATATATATATATATATATATATATATATATATATATATATATATATATATATATATATATATATATATATATGTATGTATGTATGTATGTATATATATATATATATATATATATATATATATATATATATATATATATATATATATATATATGTATGTATGTATGTATGTATGTATGTATGTATGTATGTATGTATGTATATATATATATATATATATATATATATATATATATATATATATATATATATATATATATATATATATATGTATATATATATATATATATATATATATATATATATATATATATATATATATATATATATATATATATATGTATATATATGTATATATATATATATATATGTATATATATATATATATATATATATATATATATATATATATATATATATATATATATATATATATATATATATGTATATATATATATATATATATATATATATATATATATATATATATATATATATATATATATATATATATATATATATATATATATATATATATGTATGTATGTATGTATGTATGTATGTATGTATGTATATATATATATATATATATATATATATATATATATATATATATATATATATATATATATATATATATATATATATATATATATATATATATATATATATATATATATATATATATATATATATATATATATATATATATATATATATATATATATATATATATATATATATATATATATATATATATATATATATATATATATATATATATATATATATATATATATATATATATATATATATATATATATATATATATATATATATATATATATATATATATATATATATATATATTTATATATTTATATCTTCTAATTTCTTTGCTATCTTTATATATATTTTTTTGGAGGGTTTATCTTGGGATAGTAGCAATAAAACGACTGATTAGGTTACTTGACGTTTCGGTCCCTTTCTTGGACCTTTTTCAAAAGAGTATTTTATTTTGTGACATATTTGACACAGGCAAAAATGACGAAAATGAATTTTTGCCTGTGTCAAATATGTCACAAAATAAAATACTCTTTTGAAAAAGGCCCAAGAAAGGGACCGAAACGTCAAGTAACCTAATCAGTCGTTTTATTGCTACTATCCCAAGATAAACCCTCCAAAATATATATATATATATACATATATACATATATATATATATATATATATATATATATATATATATATATATATATATATATATATATATATATAGGGTGTTTTTTTTTTAACTTTGGACGGTTTTCTCTAAAAAACAAGAGGGTGAATTAAAAAAAAGTTCAAATAAAAGTTGCTGGGTTCCGAGGGGGAAATCATTTGGACACAATATCCACCCCCAACCCCTCACCCCTTGGGAGTGAGAGGGTGGACATTTGGTTTTTAAACGGGAACCCCCATTTTTTATGGTCGCATATTGTTTTTTGTGAAAAAATAAACATCTTTTGATGTCTGAACTTTTTTTCTTCGACTTGTATTTTTTTTACAAATTGCTCTTTTAAGAAAAAAAGGCAAATTAAAAAAAGATCAGACAAAAGATGTTTATTGTTTCTCAAAAAACAATACCTGACTAAAAGACAAAAGTCACCCTTCCTCGAGTCCCGGGCGAGGGGGTAGGGAGGTAACCTCATCAATTAGTTTTATCTTTTTTTTATTTAACATCAAGACAGGAGGTTCTCAAAATGTTGTCCATTAACCTCCATGCAATAGAACAATCGATTTTCAAACTTTGGCAATTTGCAAAAAAACTACTAGCCGAAATAAAAAAAGTTCAGACAGAAAATTTTTTCACAAAAAACAGTATGCGACCATAAAAAATGGGGGTTCCCATTTAAAAAACAAAAGTTACCCGCTCCCCCTGCCAAGGGGTGAGGGGTTGGGGGTGGATATTGTGTCCAAATGATTTCCCCCTCGGAACCCTACAACTTTTGTTTAAACTTTTTTTTGATTCACCCTCTTATTTTTTACCCTCTTATTTCTTTTGCAAACTTGTACATGATGATATTATCTACAACTTTGCCTAATAAATTGCCTTGTAGGGTGTTGCAATAGGGGGTAATATAAATATTCTTTTTTCAACTTGCCCCCCCCCATAAATACGCCACTGAAGGACATCGGGATTTTTTTTGGGTGCCGCTGTACCACTCCTAAAAACATCTATTTTGTGATCCCAAAAGTCCGAAATCACATTTTTGGGCCATTAAATTTCGGGTGCGGTTTTATCCGTCACCATTTTAATGTCGTTTTCATTGTCAAATAATTAGATTTTGTTGTCAGAATGATAGATCTGTCACCAACTTGTTAACACCAAACTATTTCAAAACGATTATCTATAAATTTATACACAATCACCCGGAAACGTAATTAGTGATAAAATAAGTAGATTCGTTCAGGGAATTATAAATCTATCATCAACTTGTGAGATTGTTCTTGTGAAACACACTGGTAACGTAACAATCTAAAAATATTCTCGGGAAACTAACTGGTCCTCATGGGCAGACCTTATGCCATGTACATGTGTTCAAATAGACAAAAGTAATTGTGACAAAACTGGTCCTCCTGGGCAGACCTTATTCCATGTACACATATATTTATAGGTACTTGAATCAAAAATAGAGAAAAAAAATAGCAAAATGTGTGATAAGAATCTGAAACATTTTATTTGGTGACATCTATTATTTTGAGAACATAGTTATTAATCCGAACACAAAACAGATTTGGATTTAACATGTTGTTAATTTGGATACATATATTTGAAGACACTTCTGTTAACCTGCAATAAAAAATAATTTCTGGGATTGAATTTAATGATCACCGGATTTCGTTTGACAAATGACAAATATTTATGGTGACAAAAACATTTATTCCCTTAAATTTTATCTTAAAAGTTCATTTACTAAATATTCGTTGTTATAAATCAATAAAAATAATTTCTAGTAATATTTACATTTTATAATACATTATAGCCTTAGCTTAAAAATGACTGTTATGAATGACAAAATGAATTGTTACTTAAATGCATTTATTTATATTTCTGGATTTTAAAGGACATTTGCAGTCCTTTGACACCTTGCAAAATGACAAAGGAGATACTATTCAAATAAAGGACTGTCATTTGAAATAAAAAAACGGTTGGCAGCCCTAGTACTGTCGTCTGTTAAGATTCCTTATGTTTTACATATTTCCAAGTTAGGTACCTACTAATGTATAATAATAACATGTATGACATGGTATCTTAAATGACTTTTCTCACAGAAGCTGTATTTTAAGATAAAATAGTCGATATGATTGTTCCCTAGTAGTTTGGTATTAGGCTATAACAAATATGTTTTGCAAATAACAAATAAACGTACTGTATAAACATACACGAATAAACAACATTCAGCACCTGAGCACTATATTAAAACGATTTACTGATCTTTATTACAATATGGTACATATTAATATGTAGTTACTGAACAGATTTACGGGAAATAACTACTCAGAGGGGAAATACTCCTACCTGCATTGAATCACTTTGGTAGCTACAGTCATCCATCAATTTTTTAACCAGACATATACTAGTTTCGAAATTATTAGCTCTCATCAGTATGTATATTAAGACATCTGACAAAAATAATATGAGACTAATATCACCTATTTTAGATTCCCTAAAATCCCAATCCTGATTATTTTTGTCAATATAGTTTAACGTTTGCATTGGACTTTTTTTGGAATATATTTTCGTTGTTAAATTTACTCGACTAATAAATAATACCTGAACTTTTGCTATCGCATCTGAACATGCTGCCTAAAAACGTAATATATCAAAACATGAAACATACATCTAAAAAAAGTTCAGCAGCAAAAAGGTTTTGTAGATCTTTACATGGTGTTGGCTCCTACGAAAGCTATTCAAACATTTTGATGAGAATAATCACCCATGTTGCCCATACGCTATCAGTAACCCTAAGTAAGTTTGCAAACATTTCATACATTTTGGGTTATGAGATGCAAAATAAGATGCTGCATCATATAATATATTGTTGCTTGAAAGATGAGAAGTGTCTTGGTATATTTATGTTAATTTACATTTTATAAAAATATGATTAAATTAATTAAATATGATCAAATTAAATTATTATATCTAGCAAACATAATAAACATTATCCATTATCCATGTTGATATAGACATAGTTAAATGAACTTGTAATAGAAATATAAATGAAAACGCGAATACTGTGTTATTATTATGAGCTATGATATTATTAGTTTTAACCAATTATTACTATTTTAAACTCAATTACTGTCATGTTATTATTATGGTCATGCCCATGTATATTTTTATTTTTTATATATACCCATGCAGTTGCTTAGTGGCGAGAGCATATTAATTATTTAGATGTTGTTATGTTTTGCTGTTGATTGAGAATTTTTTCGAGATAATATTATCAGTGAATCATGAGTTCTCCATACATTACATTAGAACATTATGTTTATTTACCTTGAAGTTATAAATGCTATAATTTTTATTGACATGTGTTTACACTATTTAATAATTTATATTTAATGTTGCTAAATATCGCCAAACTTTTAGGAACTTTAAAAATAATTTCAAGAAGATTTGGACAATATTGCAAACTGTTATTATTCTTAAATTAAGTTTTATTCGAAACAGATTTTTAGAATTAAATGTGTTGTTATAGATATAACAAATAATCTGTAAATATTTTACTTATCTGGAAAGCCACTTGCTTTGCAGATTTGAAATACCTACATGCCAATATTTGAACTTTTAATACCTGAAAGGGTAAAAAGTGACTTATTAATGAAAACCCCCTTAACCGAGCCGTACGGTAGACACTTAGTTACCCTTCCAAATAGATGTTGATCCTGCTGAACTACATATTTAAAAGTCCTGGTGTGAAGTTCCCGATTCGCATTCTCTTTAGCTTCCACGTATATTCGCACATTATCAGTTAGTTCTATTATTTGATTAAACCCCATTGTCATTTAAATACCAATCGATACTCTAATAAAGTACACGTAAATACAACAATAACACATACTTGGAATTTTCACTGATTTTTTTATTGCTTTATGTGATAGTTTTTTATAAAAAATCTCGACGTATACTTTTTTTTGAGCACGATTTCTATCGATTTTTTTTTCAAAGTTGCGAAAATATAGCGCGCGCTTGTACGTGACGTCACAAAGCCTAGGACCTTGAACATGACACCGGTGTATTAGTACTATATTGCAAATTTGGTCATCATGTGGTCTATCAAATCATGCTTTTCATCATGATAGTTTTGACTTCTGCTGATAAATAATCTAAATTTGACATGTAAAACTCGTTCATCATGCTAAAATCAAATTTCAGCAGATTTTCTGCATTTCCCTTAGAAAATCCTGGCTTCATTTTCTTACAATAATGTACAGAGGCGTAACCATTAGTACAGCTGTGGGCGTGGGCTATTTAGGCTGATAAATGTTGCCAACATAATTCCGGGCTGTGTGACGTCACTCAGTCCCAAGTTCAAATAAGTGCTATATCAAATTGCTATAATAAATATTTTTTTTTTTTTAAACAGATTTATATTTGGAACAAAGTTGCACGTGTGGAATATGTATCAGTTAGCTGTCAAATAAACATATTTGTTTTGAGATTTAAGAATGGAGTGAAAAGGCCCATTATAACAATAAATATTATAGAAAATCAATACACTAAATACAATCCTTCAATATGCGGCAACAATGAAATGCAAACCACCAGGCGGAATGTACACACACCTGCTAAAATTATGTAGCTCAGTTAGATAATGAAACTTCTAATTCAGTTAGGTAATGAATGAATAATAACTCAGTTTGTTCAAACTTTCTGGCAATAAACAGAGAAATTACAAAATTCAAAAATTTTACGAAATTTGCAATGCTTGTTAACATAAAAGCTGCATAATTACTGGTTGCTTCGAATACCTTGCAACTCCGATTTCACGAAACATTTCGTCTTCGTATTGAGATTTCTTAAATTTTCTTCAATCCTGGCTCTTGTATTATGTAACATTACCGTTGTTTGAATAGCTTCCATATAGTAGTTTTTAACTATTGCATGTATTATTGTACTGACTGTCCTGTCCTTTGCAGGGGGATACCTCCGGCGATTACAAGAAAGTCCTTTTGGCTATTATCGACTAATCTCCACCAATCCTGTATGTACGCACTATAACCGTACTGTAGAATTAAAGCGTACGCCTTCACACTAAAATATATACCTACCTACTGCTTTTGATCATACTGCCATTAGTGGCTAAATAAATGGACATTTGGTTACTCAAATCATTTGTATATTTGCAGGATGACGCTCCCAGTGACATTAAGTACGTCTTGAGGACACTTGTCGCTATTGGTTAAGTTAAATAAAGGTCCACTGTACACTCAGGTCACTACCGAGGTTTAAAAAAAATATATTACATGTAAATTTATCGAATATTGTATACCTATTTATATATATTTCAACTAGCTTAGTGGACTTAACAGTTACTATAAACATTTTAAAGCTTGTTACCTTAAAATTCTACAAAAATGTTAATTAATGTTAAAGATATTTTTAATTCACCGTTGTATATTTAAGAAAGGGTGCAAGGTCATTTCGTTCTACATATTATCTTTTTATATAATATATATTTTCACCTTTTTTAAGTGTTTGTAAATGTGCTTTTTATTGGTGCTTAACAATAAAAACTATATTTAAAATTTTTATGTGTGTTTTATTTCAATCTTTATTTATTATCCTGTACCGGTGTCGTCACCAAGTCATAAGACTCCTCAGTTCTCAATTAAGGGAGATAACCATGCCCTCGAGATCATAAAGATAATTTTGTTCCTCAGCCTCACTGCAGTGTAAAATTATACAGGGGAAGGGTGGGTTTGTCGAGGATGAAATAGGGACAAGAAGTGAACTTTTGATACACATGCGTGTTTTATTTTAGTTTCCGACGTATTTTAAAACACAATTTTGGGGGATAGGGAGAGCTACAGGGAAATTTATGACACGTATAAAAAGGTAGGCACTTAGAAAACCTCATAAAATCGGCGATAATTGGTATTTAAAAAAATTCCGACGGGACATGCTATTCATATTAGTTTTCTGAAAAGAAATCTTGGGTTTGTATATATCAATTCATTACATAGAGAAAAAAGCAAATAGATGAATAGATTAAATTACTCTATTACCATTTAATGATTAACAGTTTACATAATAATATTTCAGGACAGCTTCACAGGTCAGGAAACGTCAATGAATTCGTTTAATTGTCAATGGGTTAATGTCAACTCATTTAGATACGTTCATTTTAATATGAATAATTTTTCTCTTTTTGGGTAATGGCTTACGTGGATTCTACTCGGAAAGTTTAACGTATTTTCAATATGAACGACAAATCTGTAATACGCTGTTGACCTACGACGGGGGTCGTGGCGTCTTTTCGGGGTCGTGGCGAACTTTTTTCCATTTCCGGTTTTTGCTTTATCACACATAATGTCTAGGGACGGATGTAATTTCTGACGCCACTGTATACCTCTGCGATAAATTTGGAATATACCATTGGTCTAAGGGTGACATGACGATATATTCCTTAAAATATTAACTTTACTATTTCCGGTTTTCGCTTTATAACACGTAATATCCAACGACAAAAATAATTTCAGACGCCACTGTATTCGCCTTCGACAAATTTGGAACATGCTATTGTGTTAAGGGTGCCATGACATTAATTTCCTAAAAATATGATTTTCTTTCTATGTAATGACAATTCAGAGTTGAAGTGGATATTTATTTCAGAAAACCATCCAGTGGCGGAATAAAATTAAAAGCGGAAAAGCAACAACTTAAATTAATCGTCTGCGATTTTCGAAATTACGTCTCAAGTCATTTCTCTTGAAATGTCAGATTTTATATTGTCGGCTTTTCATATTATTTATGTAATATGAAGCGACCAAAATAAATCAGGAACCACAGTATTCGTCTGCGACAAATTTAAAATTATGCTATCGAAATATAATGGTGTCATTGGGTACATAATTTTCCTCAAAATATGAACCTCATAACGTCTAGAGACAGACATAATTTCGGATGCCACTGTATTCTTCTGCGACAAATTTGGACCATTGCTCTAAGGGCGACATGACGATATTTTCCTTAAAATATGAACTTTTTCTCTTTCCCGGTTTTCGCTTTATAACACGTAATATCCAACGACGAAAATAATATTAGATGGTTTTTGGCACTATTTATTGTTATGAAGCAATGACCGGAAATAGAAAAAAAATATTTTAAAATAACGTTATGATACCTTTAGTTCAATGGTATACCCTAAATTTATCGCAGAGGAATACAGTGGCGTCCGAAATTACTTCCGTCTTTAGACATTACGTGTGATAAAGCAAATACCGGATAATAGAACTACAGTTAATTTTTTAAGGAAACTAATATTATGACTATCGCAGGTTATATAATAGCTTATTCCAAATTTATTGCAAACGATTACAGTAGTGTCCGAAATTATTTCCGTCTCTAGACATAACCCCCTAGCAAATACCGGATATAGAAAAAAGTTCATATTTTTAGGAATATAACGTCATGATACTCTTAGTTCAATGGTACACTTCAAATTTGTCCCAGAAGAATAGGTACAGTGGGGCCGAAATTATTTTCGTTCCTAGACATTACGTGTGATGAAGCAAAAACCGGAAATAGAAAAAAGTTCATATTGTAACAAAAATAACGTCATGATACACATAGTTCACTGGCATATTCCAAATTTGTCGCAAACGAATACAGTGGCGTCTTAAAATATTATTGTCTATAGGGATAACGTGTTATAAAGCAAAATCCAGAAATAGAAAAATATTCATATTTTAAGGAAAGTAACGCCACGACACGGGTAGATCAGATACTCCAAATTTGTCGCAAACGAATACGGTGGCGTCCGAAATTATTTCCGTCGCTATATATTACATGTGATATAGCAAATACCTGAAAATTGCGGAAATTGGGTCTGCGTAAACTTGAGCCAAATTGTGCCTCTACTCGGGCCTGCCATTCAAAGACTATAAATCCTAAATATATGCTTTCGCGGAGTTTTTGGTAGAAAAACGTACTTTTATTAATCACAACTTTTTGTTGTCAGACTAACGGTGTAAGTTATGTTTCCACGTTAGTGCAAATTCACCCCTTTGAACGCCTGAGGTAGTTTGTGCTCCACTCGGAGAGGGTTGGAAATTTAGGACAATAAATCTGCCATATAGAGGTAAGCATTTCCGAAGTTTTCTTGCCGGTCAGATCTGTTGCAGGAAATTATGTATTTTAAATACATGACTGGACTATACAGCGGATTTCTAAATTTTATTTAAAAACGCACCTGCGCTAAGAAAAAAGATATTACGAAAACAATATGATGTACACGCAAAAAACGGTGACACGCATATATTTTATTCTAAGTTATTAAACAATTAGATCTATTGCCACATCTTTAAATTTCGCCTTATCCACTGTGGCAAAAAGCGTAGGATGCCCCTAGGGTCCGCTTTTCATTGCTCGGTTAAGGTAATTAAGCCAAACGCGAACTAACTAGAAGTTGAAGAATGTGAAAAGTGATATACAAAATTTTGAGTACAATAACATTCTAAACTGTTAGCTGTTGGCGAAATTACGTTAACCGAGCAATGAAAAACCGTCCCTTAGTCGTTAAAAGGGAAGAAATATAAAATAGTGTTTATAATCAACAAAAGTATATTTTCTTTATTACTTTGTATACACAAAACAGCTTAGAAAATAAGTACTAGCTCTAAATATGGTAATAAATTACAGTAAGATTGACATCCTGAACTAAACAACCGCAAAATACGTTTTAACTAAATCAGTCCCATTTTCACATTATTCACCTTATTCACCACAATTCTCATTAGGGCAAATAAGGTAGCCTTTATTTAGAAGGTATATCCTGACAAAGAATAATACAAAATAGGTAGAATGGTCTAGCAAGGCAGTCATATTGATACTGTCAAATCCACCAGTGCCGTTCTCTACATAGATAATTTCAATAAACACATCTGCTTATAATTATTGTGAGTGTACACGAGTATAATACTTTGCTTTGCACTACCATTGCTTGATGATTTACAGCATTAGTCAATTATGGTGAGGACAGGGACAAAGGAAATCACACCTCACTTATTTTATATCTTACTGAGCATGTTCATCACCCCTTACACGGTCAATATTATTGCGTCAATGTCGATCTTAGTCAATATATTGACCGTCTGAGTGGTATATTGAAACAATAATATTTATGGAAAATGTATTGAGGAAAATTAATTGGTTTAATTTTTATACAAGGCCCGTCAATATATTGAGGCGGCGCGGTGTTAATATGTATTTTCACGTGTGAGGGATATGTTGCCAATATCTCTAGAATTTTTGTACTCATTGAAAAATATTAATGAAGAATAATAAATAGGTAAGGTTAATGATTTTTATTACTGTTTAATAATTATTTTGCATTATTGATAATTAATTCAATTTCATTTTAATTTTTCAATTAAATTGTTGCTTAATATTTCCAATTTGTTAAAAAATATACAACACACACATATTAAAAAAAGATACAACTTTATATTTATTTAGGGCCATTTTGGCACAAGGGTACATCGAGAAGGTGGATCAAAACACATATAGCGAATTCCTACAGATACATCTTAAAAATTATTATGAAAAAAAAAATGGAAGGTAAAGTAATGCCTTCGTAAAATATTCGTAGTATTTATAAGGAAATATTAGCAATACAAAACTTTCTAAAAATAAATAAGTCAGCATTCATAAAGAGGTTCACCCCAATCTGTTAATTATCGTGAAATAACCATTATCAGAAGCTACATTATACTGCTTAACTTCTAAATTTTGGTTTTCCAGCTCTAATATCTAACGTGTTGTTAGTTAGATATTAGAGCTGGAACACCAAGATTTAGAAGTTAAGCAGTATAATCCATCTCTGCTCAAATCAAAATCATAACTGCCATTATTGATCAATGTTATTGAGCCGTGTCAGGGGTATCCAATTTTACGACATATTGAGTCAATAATAATGCTTTAATAATATTGACCGTGTTTAGCCTTACGGTACGGAATGTACTGTAACTGCATGTAAGCGTAATCTTACCATAATTGACTATATAAGTGCTGTACATCAGTTCTCATATGAGCTTACTTGTGGAGAATTGGTCTATAATATACCTAGCTATAATTTTGGACATATTACTTAATTATTAACCTATTTACATACACACTAAGATTATTGCGATTTACCTGCATATACTTAAATGGTAGGTATACACTAAGCAAACATTATTTTTATCAGTGTACCCTCAGTTAATGTTTCTACATACATTAGGGCCGCCGTTAGGGGGGGGGGGGGGTTGACCAACTAGCTTAGCCCTAATGGGTTAAACGCAATGTAAGCAACCTTGCGGAAGCGAGTACGTAACGTTTGAAAAACAGCGAAAACAGAAAATTTCCGCATTTGCCGAAATTTTCGAATAAAAAATTATGAAACAAATTGTCGTTATAATGCTCGTGAGCTCGTGTCTGTCAAACAGCTCTAGTACAATAATCATTGAACGTTTAACTCGATCCAGCACCGGCGAAAGGTACAAGCGATACACGCCTTCTCGCCATCTCGGCACAGGTGGCAGACCAAAAACAATTTTTTGAAAATAAAAATACACTCGAAACAAATTTAACTGAAGCGGTATTCTAAGAAAAATCGTATTATCCTCAAAATCCCACTTTAAAATATAAATTATTTCCTCTAGTTAAGTAGTGTGTACATTTTGACAAAAAATTGTTATCATTTCGAAGAAAGCGTTATACTTGTTACTTTTATTTTAAATTTATAGTTACTGAAGTGACAGCTTTAGTTCCACGCTCCAAGGCGTATATAATAGATACATAAAAAGTAAGTAAAAGCCAGAGCTAGTTCTAGATTAGGTACTATTATTACTGATGTTATGTACTCTGAACTAAATATTATTGGGTATACTATATGCTTTCTGTATTTCACATATTTTCTGTTTAATATTTTGCGCCAAAATATAATATTGACTTGCACAAGAATATTTTTTGGAATTTGATACCTTTTTGACATCTTAATATATATTAATATTAAAATGTCAAAAAGGTATCAAATTCCAAAAAATATTCTTGTGCAAGTCAATATTTTTGTATAAAATAGAATTTTAATTGAAATTCTATAGTGCTTGGCACTATAGACCTTGATAATTTAAAAAAATTTCGCAATTCTCTGGCGCCTTGCGACGCCCATGATTTTACCCAGCACCCAATTGACCCCCCTCCAGCGGCGGCCATGTACATAATTATAATACTCTGAACTATATTTATTAAGAATATTTGCTATAAATAATGATACAAGCGTATTATCTATATTATTTAAATGTTTTAATAATAAATTATGTGATCGACATGAATAGGAATGGTAGGAATTTATTATATTCCCAATGTTATTGTATTAGGTGGGCTTGTTATTTATTCCTCATTTTAATAATTGAACGCAACTTATGTGGACGTAACTAGAAATAAGCTCTACAAATATTATTCATATTACAAGCGGAAATTTTTAATTTAGCATTTAAAGGAATTCGTTTTGAATTTATGTTTTGTGTACAAACATGATAAAGTGCGTTTGAAATTTTGTTTTTATTGTTTTATATTCCTGTAACAAAATTGTGGTTGTATTTCTATTCAAATACTATAAAGTACAAGAATTTTATTTACATGGACCGGATCATCTAACGCTTTAGGTAACCTATGCATTCATTAGAATAATAATAGACCGGGAGATAATGACAGTTGATGGTCTCCGATTTCATACAGCATGCCTTTTGGGTGGAGTGAAAGGATTAAAAAAATCAATACAAAATTAATTTCATTCAAGACAATTATTTATAATTTATGTAAATTATAAATAATTATGAACTTATAATTTAAAAAAAAATTATAGGTACACCAGAAATTTCCGGTAATAATTCAATCACTACTGAGATTATAAGTGAAAATTACTTAATTCTCAAAATCACAGAGCCTAAAATGAATCTCAGGATTTCCAGCTTTTAAGATTTTTTCTCAAGGTTATTGTTTTAAATATTGTTCGGATTGGTCAAAGTTCTCTTCACTCTTATCTATAAAACTACTAGGCTCGGTGGGGGTAGAGGAATGGAAATATCATTGAGCGCAACGGGGCTAAATGCAGCTAATTTATCTTTACTGACTCAACGCGTACATTCATTTTTATTTTAGGAGCGAGAAAATCATAATTTGTAGTAATAACTGTGTCCCATAAATTTAAAGAATCGTGATTAAATATTTAATCACG
Organism: Tetropium fuscum; assembly: GCA_964058915.1. Taxonomy (NCBI): domain Eukaryota; kingdom Metazoa; phylum Arthropoda; class Insecta; order Coleoptera; family Cerambycidae; genus Tetropium; species Tetropium fuscum. The sequence continues at coordinate 7,109 of CAXKVY010003361.1, read as the reverse complement.
ATACGAATATTTAAAACAATACTTTAAAGATTCGATACTACCGCCTTTGTCAAGGATGTCGCATTTATCATTTTATAAAAGTTATTAATACTTAACTTGGTAGGTACCCATCATGCTGATTATGCCTGATCCTGATACCGTTGACTGAAGGAACGACGCGACGCTTAATCCAAGGGCTATAGACTTATATCTATACTCATTGCCTTCAATCAACCCTGGTATAGGTACGTATAAAATGCGAATATAGGAAACCAACCTATAGGTATATTATTCGAGACGAATATTAAATCCTACAAGCTAAGGAATTATAGTCAACCAATATGTATTAAATTAAAAGAAACATATTTTCCAAGTCCAACGTCGAATACTGGCTGCGTAAAAAATGATCAGTGAAGACCTTCAGGTGTTTCGAGAAATAAAAATGTCACTGCTCAGCAGACTAAATAACAAATTGTCGCGTAGAATGTCATTTTCTACGCTTTTGCGATTCTTCGTTATCGCCTCTGGCTCTTATCATTTGAATATATCTTCTGGATCTCGTTCGTTTGCGGCCCATGTTGCAGATTTTAAATGGACATAGCGTGAGACCTGGAACAGATGGTTATTATTACACACTTATATAAAATAGTACCACGATATGTTTATTACTACGACTTACGTAAACGAGTCGGATATTCGAGAGACAGAATGTTATAAAATATATAATTTGCATCAGAGCAGGTTATTTATATATGCATCATCGTTTGTAGTATATTGATTTGAGAAAACAAAACACATCGAAAAACCGCCACAATAGAATATTAAGTACCCACGTGGAAAGTGCTTCCTTACTATGGGTTAAAATTTAACGCATAGTAAGTAATAAAATTTAACGCATTACTATAAAGTCGCAAATTTGATCCTACTTCTTTGCCTACCTATTACCTACCTATGATTTGAATTACCTTTTTTGCATAATAGGTTGTTTCGTTGTTTCCTAGATAATTTCATTCCGCTCGTTACTTTTTGAAAAAAAGTAAATTTTCATTTTATACCTGTTAAAAATATTGTGCTTTTTTCCGAAAATTAGTAACATCCTGTGGGGCATACTAGCAGCCGTAGTGTATCACAATTGAAATCAGACTGTAGCTTCATCTTTCCTTAATATTATCATTTTTTGTTCACCTCATTATCTCTGTTATCTCAGCATGTTTTTAGATATACTCTTTATGTATGCTGTAATAAATAAAAATATCACACCATTCTATTAAACTTATTTTAATATCCTGAGTAATATTCTCCCATTCTGTATTAATTGCATCTACCAGTTGATTGTAGTTAACAGGTGCAGGAGGCGGGTGTATGACATCACGCCTTTCTTTTAAGAGCCTTATTTCGGGACTGAGAGGTGGCCATTTCATCAGCGGATTAGCAATAGCATCAAGTAGTCGACAACCTGTATCTGCATAACCTCATGGGAACGAGTAATATATTGCATGAATAAACAATTGGGTCCCACAAAACAGGACCTTTGGAACGATATTACACAACTTGCAAATCTTTCCTGCCATTCGCCAAACACGATCACGTCTATCAGGATAAGGACACCAATCATCGTTTTATCCTTACTGTTCTAGGTGATATTAAAGGATTGCGAGCAGTTGAGTGCTCATATTTTACCGGTGATTCTCCTACTTAGTGCGGATTGCCTAAGAAAATGTTCATCCCTTTGATTGGTACGTCGTTTTTGACCTTGTTGTGGCTTTCAGTCTCGAGGGTACGATCTTGTCTCATTATATCGTGTAACCCTACGCCTTATACTGGAATGATGTTGTTCTGTCACATTAACAACATAACGCGACCAGTAGCCCTCGTCCAACGGTCTTAAACCATTGTCTTAAACCATTTTCCCAATTAAATCCATTATTATTCAGGTTATGATCGAGCTCCGATTAGCACCCTTAATTACAATTATTTCTATGTATCAAATTGAAAAATCATAAGTATAACGTAGTAAGTTAATTATTATAAAAACAAGTTAAGCAGGAATCGAACGCACGATCCTCGGTATATGTAGCCCAAGACAATTCGTCAGAATCTTCAGAGGAACAACTAATTTTATTGAACTGATTTTACACATTTATACAATACTACATCGTATTCTTTTTGTTTACAATGAATTAGCACACATATTTTGAAATGTGGATGTGAAATTATATACATATTAAATTCGGCACAGCAAACTGATGCATACTGGTAATGAGAGTGCTCGGCCGATAGTTTCAAATGCATTAGACAAGGACAGATCATAAGATCTACCTGCAATATATAGAAAATACTTATAAACAGCCATTTATTGAGTTTTTGTGGGCATTGAAATTGTAAAAAAATATACTTTGGTGCTTAGGAAATGTTTTGCTGTCAATATGAGAAATATATGTATTACCATTACCTACAGGATATCTACGGATAAGACTATGTAATTTAATTAACTACATTATAGTTAATTCGATATAATGGCGTTATGTAGATATGTTGCGTTACGTTTAATTCTGTCTTAGTACTCTATGTGCCACGTGTCAAAAAACAGCTAATTATAATTTAGTATGTTTCGCAGATTAATTTCGTTCTCTTACATAATTTATCGTATTAATTTACTTCCTTGAGATGAGGTTAATTGAAATGAAGCTAATAATAATGTAGGAAATAGGTTGTAATATTAATACCTCATATAGTAAGAAAAATAACAAATTCTATTTTTGGAGGGAACAGAAAATTCAGATATTTATAATAATTAAGGATAGGTAACTCGTAAAAAAAGCCATGTGAGTGTTATAGGACCCAAGGATATAAAAATAATACTATTTCAAAATTTCATAAATAGAAACATGTAATGCTAGGAATAAATTAATTGAATGAAGTATAAGCCTATGTTATGTTGCGTAAATCTCAAAGTAGCGAGGTTGATACATAGAAACTATATAATTTGTAAGGGATTCCAAGCTATGATAGAAAATTTATTTATTTGTTACTCATTTGTAAAAGTCAATTAATCAAAACACCGCTTTAATCACGTTTATTTTTACAAGCACTTGTAGAATTTTGACATGTTACTTTTACTGTTAATTTTACAAGTTAGTAGCACTATCATTTTATAAACATGTCCTCTGATATTTTGGCCAAAAACGTGGTGCGCCACTAATATTTTTCAATTTTTTTCTGATTAGCCTGGTCAATTCTACACGGGTTTTTGTATTTTTCTTGTCATGTACGTTTGAAAAGATTGATTGAAACGATTAAATTCAAATTGAAACTAATTATTATTAACATTAATAATGTTTAATAATAATTTTATTTTATAAAAATTGTTGGAAATAATCAGCTTCACTTAATAGGCATTCACGCTACTGGTAGAGCAATAAAATAACTTTTATAACTAAAACATGTGGTTTAATATCGCATTAACATATATCAAAATTGCACTTATTAAAAAATAGCGATTTAAAGAATAATTTTGCCAATACAATACGTTCAACAATACGTTCCGTTGGGCCATTTTTTTTTAACAAAATAAATCTTTCTCTACATATAAGATCTCGATGAGAAAAACCGTTCAAAAACAATCGGGAGGTGCCTTGAAACGGATCAATTTTCATGTTATACTTTTAAATGTATAATTCTTGAACTTGTTTCGCAATCGAGTTCCACATTAGTTTGACAACTAATTCTTCACAATCAGTGCGATCTATTTTTTTCATATTAACACCCCAATTATCAAATATATCATTAATTTTATCAGGGCGCTATGCTGGTTCACTTGAATCGTCAAATGTTCTTTCTATATAGAACTTTTCAAATTGTACCCATATAGACTTTTTTAAGCGACCTGTGTTATTTGGTGTACTTTTATCAATTTCACCATCAATACCATCATCTTCTCTACTTTACTTTGTCAATAACACACAATGAGTTACAACTGGCTTCTCAAAAGAAAAGTTAGAGTCAATTTATTTACTATATATATATGACATCTTCGAAATATGCCAACGCAATTTAAAGAATTTTAATTTTGTAATTTTTGTACGACATTTTGGCGATTATCCCGCTAAATACAACACGGGACTCTTGTTCAGAAAATTTTCCTTGCTATCTTACGCTACGCGCTGGTGCCGTTTTTGTGGCAGCAAATACTTGTATGATAAGCCGGAAAATTATCGAATAGATCCCGGTCCCTTGTTATATTATATATGACAATTTTTTCTTTTACAATTACAATTTTTCAGGGCGAATTTTACTAGCGTCCGTGAATTTCCTTGAAATTCCTCCCCGTCCCCGGTCAATGATCATTACATATTTACTATAATACGGGAATACGTTTACCATAAACTACCAAAAAGATAAACCACTAAAAGGTACCATAAACCATACTTACTGCTTATATATCTTTTATTCCTGTGCCTTCTAGTTTTCCAGAGCAAATAGATCTTCCCATTGATATCGTATAATTGGCTGTTGTAATGTATTTTATTCTGAACCACTTGGTGAATTCTGGACACCATATTTAATTCTTCTTCTTCCTTATCGTCCTGAAAAAGGAAAACTGTAGATAACAGACATAATATACCTATAGGTTAGCTATATTAGGAAAAATGGGGAAAGTTTTCACATTTTTTGGGTCGCTGAACATGAATCTGAACATTGCTGACAGAAATTTTGCCTGGAACCCCATTTTTGAAAACATTCCCGACCTTATTGCGTTAGACGACGACAATGCAGAAGATGCCGAAAACGTTCCCGATGAGATACATGACGACGAGAACCAAACAGATAACGCCGAGTTTGCCGATTCTGGCTCGGAATTGATGTCTGAGGATGATGACAAGGCGAGTCGGTTTTGCAACGTCGCAAGTGACTCAAAGTGAAATAAACCCCGATATCGACCATGGAAAGACATCTTGGAGATTCCACATAAAAAAATAGCACCGATCAACTCTTAACTCAAGGCTCAAGGGCGGTGTGGAAATGAGTTAAAAATGATATTTTCTTGTATCATGTATGCACAAAGATAATAAATTACGCGCCTAGGTCAACAATAATAAGGACATATTGACCGTAGATGGGATTACCTAGATGGGATTACCTAGGTATATTTGAATAAAATATGATATCAATGTTTTTTTATTAAGGATGGAACACATAATAGGAAGACAATTTTATTCCTACAAAGAGGTAACTGATTTCATTAAACTATTTGAGACCGATAATTTTATTCAAGTTAACCGTGTTCTATCGAAAAAACTATCTGCAAACTCGGTACGAGAAAAATATAAAAATTAAATTGCCTCAATTAAAAAGGACCTTGTTTAACATATCTATATGTGTGTACCGGGAGGTAAATACAAATATGCAGGTGCCCGCAAACGAAAAACTAAGTAAGTACCAATTCAACAATAATTAATATATTAGATGTTTATACCTAGTGGGTATTTTAGCTCAACAAAACTTGGCTGTACTATGAAAATTAGATTTAATGTTTCATTTAATGGTCAATGCTTGCAAATTGTGGAGGTAGATTTAGGCCACAACCACGAAATTAGTAGGGATTTATTTCTTTCTCTCCCTAAACAAAGAAGACTTCAAGAAAGTGAGGAAACGTTGAAACTGCTTAAGTTAAAATGTCATAAAAAAATGGTAAAAAACTACTTAAAATTCACTACAGGAAAAACAGTAACTTATCTAACTAAAAAAGTATAGAAAATAACAATTTTGTAGATGCGGTAGAATTTTTGTAAATAGTGATTTTAGCAAAGAGGAAAGTAGCCCAATTTTGGATAGTTGCCTAATTTTGGATACCTTCTTTTCTCTAAAACCAGCGCAAGTTTTCTGTAATTTAGTCCACAGTATGAAAGTAACCGTTAATATTATTCCACTTTGTTAAAATATTAGTTTAGCTACTCACCGTTAAGTGGCACAAAATATTTAATGTTTGTGTGTAGTACAGAGTTTTATTTTGTTGTGACGAAAATCATCATAAAAATGTAAGTACCAAATTTCAAAAATGTAGTAGTAAGGTTGGATAACATGTATGAGTAATTGAAACTACAATTCCTATTAAGGCATTTTTTTGTAAAGACCCTTAGCGTTAAAGGTTGCCTAATTTTGGACAGGCGTAGTATCTCAATATTGGATATCCAAAATTAGGAACCTTGTTATTGGTTAGTTTTATAAACTAACCAATAATAAGTTTCCTTATAATAATAGTGTTTTATAAACACTAAGAATTAAACGTTAAGAATTAATTTAAAACTATAAATATAAATATGTACCTATGTGAATTTGTATTAGAGGGTTTATAAAAGATCACTAAGCATTAAGAATCATTTTCACATATTTATCTTTAATTTATTCGTAATTTATGCTTAATGTTTAATTCTTAATGTTTTATAAATTCATCATATATTGTGCAGTCTGTGCATGAAATTGATTTTGTTTTAGCAATATGCCTAAAAAAGGGATTGCACACAAAGAGTGGAATCCTGAGAATATGAAAAATGCTATTGCAGCTGTCAGAAACAAGGAAATGGGATATTTAAAAGCTTCGAAAACTTATGATGTGCCTAACTCAACCCTTGAGCTTTACGTAAAGCAATGCGGGAAAACACCAGAAGAACAATGTAGTCTCGCAATTGGTAGGGAACCAGTTTTAACACCCGAAATGGAACAGAATCTGGTAGCTCACTGCTTAGAAATGGACCTACGGTACTATGGGCTAGGATGTGCAGACATTCGCAGACTTACTTTGGCTTACCAATTAGGAATTAGAAACAACTTGTCCCATCCATTTTTGAAAAACAACGCATTTGCTGGTAAAAAATGGTTGGAAATTTTTTTCTAGCGTCACCCAAATTTGGCGTTAAGAAAACCACAGGATATTTCAAAAAACAGAATTAAAGGATTTACACCAGCAAATGTGAGCCGTTTCAACAACATTTTAGCACCAGAAATGGAGAAGGTTTGCTTCAATCCTCTGAGAATCTACAACGTCGACGAAACCGGCATCACCACGGTTCAGACTAAGTGTGCCCGAGTTATTACACTAAAAGGTAAAAAATAAGTTGATGCTGTCACGG
>CAXKVY010003360.1:5000-10407 GCA_964058915.1 Tetropium fuscum | reverse complement strand
CTAGTTCGGAATGGCTTAATGGGTAAAGAAAACCTTCGCAAATAATAGGTTCTTGATAGATTGAAAAATTTCGGACCAAAGACCTGCTGTTACCTAATATATCTCAGAACCCGAATGGGGTATTTTCGCTCGATCGAAACAAAAATGGGCAATTGCATATTCAACAAGTACATTTTTTTTCCATAATTTTTGACATAAGAAATAATGCGCAATATTCAGAAATAGGTTTTTAATTGCAGCTTGAATTTCTATGACGTCATTAAGCGAAAATAGACAAATCACTAGATATGTATGTTATATATGTATATATAAATACTAATATCAACAGCAATGGCCGACAGGAAGCAGTGAGGCGTCGCTGCCGTCAATTTATAGACAGAAAACCCTAAAAATCACTACATTTGCCGCTCTATTTATACTTGCGCTTAGTGACGTCACATGATTTTATTTATTTATTTTACAGTCTGTTTTAGAGCTAAACAAAAAAATTAAAAATACGGGTATCTTCTTTTTCCATTTACTTTCTGCTACCATTGTTAACAAAAACTGCGAAAATACCCCATTGGTAACGCATTTCGCAATAAGCGTTGCTCCTCTTTGTAATTTCTTCACTCAACGTTATAAATAAATTTATTATTGAGTGTGTATTATTTATTTTATTTCCTATTATCTCCGTTTATAATTTTATTATAGGGCAACCATTTGTCCTCGTGCTAGATTAAAAACATAGAAACTAAAGTATCGGATTGCATCCAAATGTGACATTAGTTAATATGATATATTAATTTTCTAGATAATTTTATTGCAACAGATAGTTCAAGTGCCCGACTATTATTTATGGATCTTCTGCGGAGTCTTTGGTGACATATTATGACATTTAAGTAGCAGTCTAGTATTATGTAACCTAACCCAGTTTCATTTCTTTGTACCCAGTTCATATAATGAAGGTTACGAATATATATATGATCTCATATTCAAGTCATGCATGCACAAAGAAAACTTATACTCGTACAAATTAGAATTAAAATATATTAAGTATTTAGATATCTTATTTCTTCTAGTTATACTTATTTAATTTATAACGTTATTCCCAGACTGACTTATTTTGATGACTGACCGAGAGGGACTAGAGGGAGTCTTTTTGGAAATTTTGCAGAAATTCTTCCTCGTTATAGAGACTTGCCTAACAGGTAAGAGGTTACGATAATTACGATGCGCAAGGAAAATACAGGATAGCAAAAATTCGCGTGATTCGCATCTTATAAAGAAAGTTTGTACTGCTGGCCTATTGGGTAATGCAAAAAATTCGTGGCTTACAAAAATTTTGCAGTACGGTATATATCTCTCATTCTACATACGCAAAATACGTACAATTAGCTTTCAGAAAAATGATCATAATTTGATACAGTTTCGATACAGTTGCCTTTGTTCGGTCAGCAGTTCAAATAATTAATCTCTCTTATTGTCAATAACGGCTAGATTTGACTATACCTGTAAACTTTGACTATACCAGGGTTCCTTTAAACGTGATAGTGACTCAGACAACGTTTCAATGGCCAAGACGAAGATAGAGGCTTTGTTTTAACTGCGGAAGACAAGGACCGCAGGTATGAGTCATTATCCGGTTTAAAGGGAATCTACTCGTAGTATAGGTATACAGGGTGTCCACCCAGTGCGCGGAACTCCAATATCTAGGTTAGCAAAGGAGCAAAGTTGAACTACAATATACAGAGTGCAAAAAAAATTTCTAATATGACAATTTCCAAATCTCCACTAATTCAAATATAACACCCTGTATTTTATTAAATCATGAAATGCACTTCAACGGACCTTACAATTTTGAGAAGAAGAAAATTCAAGCCAGATATCTCGAAAACTATCGATACTTAAGACTAGGGCTGAAGCCTTTGAAATGGTAAAAATTGAAAAAAAATGATGGTAGGATGAAACCCATTGGAAAGGGAAGAGAATATAACAAAAAGGAATGGAAAAATAATTTACAGGCGATCTGAGGTCCGAAAGTAGAAGGGGATGTTTTTAAGGGTAAAAAGGTGCACCCCAACCAACATGCATACACGCCAGGAAAATCCACCGATACTGCCCTCCATGTGGTAGCAAGTCGGATTGAGAAATCCTTGGATCATAAGGAATCCACCCTGGGTGTCTTCATAGATATAGAGGGTGCGTTTGACAAGACCACCTTTCCTAAAATCACAGCGGCCCTAACACATAGGAACGTTCCTAATACTGTGAGCAGCTGGATATCCAACATGCTCTCTAAAAGAGCAGTACAAATCAGTGCAGGAGACACTGTCATAAGAGGACTGGTTGCGAAAGGCTGTCCGCAGGGAGGTGTTTTATCACCACTGCTATGGAATCTGGTTCTTGACAGCCTCCTAAAGCACCTCAACGTGGAAGGATTCTACACAATTGCATACGCAGATGACTTAACGATACTGCTTAATGGAAAATTCGAAGGAGCTCTCTGTCAAAGAATGCAGATGGCCCTAAGAATAATCGAAAATTGGTGTGAGGAGTTTGCCCTATCCGTCAACCCCCAGGAAGACGGAAATGGTACTCTTTACAAGGAAAAGAAAACTGGAGCCAATGAGAGCACCTGTTCTCCTAAACACAGCACTAAATTTTGCACCACAGGTGAAATACTTGGGGGTAACTTTCGATGCTAAATTAAACTGGAATCTTCACCTCGAAAGAAGAATACATAAGGCCTACATATCATACGAGCAGTGTCGCAGGACAGTAGGGAAAACCTGGGGAATGAAACCCAGGGTGGTCCTGTGGATTTACACTGCTATCATAAGACCAATGTTGGCCTATGGAGCTGTTGTCTGGTGGCCCAAGAGTCAAGAAATAACAGCAAAACTCAAGCTAGGCCAGGTACAAAGAGTTGCCTGTCTGAGCATAACCGGAGCCGTGCGAACAACACCAACGAGAGCAATGGAGATAATGCTGTGTCTTCCACCACTAGACCTACATCTAGAAGAAGTGGCTCTGACTACCATGACTCGCCTTAAATCTGTTGGCATACTACCAAATGCAAGCTGTGGCCAAACCAAAAGCCGCCTGTGGACTGAGGCTGTCAGAAAGATACCCCTTTTACAGGCATGTGCAGATGGTATTCCGCCTCGGCTTGTCTTTGATAAACCTTACACCATACATACTACTGGTGAAGACGAGGCCGGCGTTGAAGGTGTAAACTATGTCTTCACGGACGGATCAAAGAAAAAGGATGGAGCAGGCTGTGGTATATATTCCAGGAATCTGCGACTCCGATGCAGCTGGACTATGAATAAATGCCAGTGTAAAGGCATCCAACCTGACAACATCATCACCTTTTGTACAACATTGCCCCTGGGCAACATCATCACCTTTTGTACAACATTGGGCTGGTCGATGACCTAGGGAGACATTTCCCTCACGGAGGAAGCACAAGGGGCCCAATGGGGCCTAAGTGCAGCGGATCTCGATCCGCACTCCGGACATATTCCAGATTCCAGAAGGGTAAAAAATGGTTAATCTCGATTTCCGGCAAAACTACAAGTCCTATGGAAAAAAGTTAAAGGTAATAAAAAGACCTTCAACTTTTGTATTTACACTTTTTTCACATAACCTCAAAATTTATGTGAAAAATTCAAATAACCAACTTTTGGTTTTTTATTTTTATCTATTACAATTTTTTTTATTTTAAGAAATTTGGTAAAAACTTACCTTTTTATGTTCCAAACACACTATAATTTTTTTGATTTAAAATATTTATTTTTTCACCTTATTTTGACTTAATATCGAAAAAGCACCATAATTTTCAATCGAAAATTCTCGCTTCAAAATATGTGCTTTTTTAATAAAGTCGGTGGGCTTTTTGTTCGTTGAAATCTCTACTTTCTGATGGTGTAAAAAAATATACATTACTATGACATATGTTCTCATAAAATGCAAAGAAACGAAAAAAACTCGAATCCCAAAAATATTTTTTTAATCATTATGTAAAATTTTGAGCTACTTATTAAAATGAGTCATTTACAGAATATTTCTCAATATTTTTTCCTTCATATTTGAAAAATAAGCTGAATTGCCTTTCACGAAATTTGGCAAGGGGATCGTGATCGATATTATATGTACAATATATGGTATAGTGTTGTAATGCAATAAACTGACAAGGACACTACTCATATGACTTACTAAATAGCAAGGAGACAATGTGGCACTGATCATTACCATACGCACGAAGCAGCATCTTCAATTATCACAATGAACGTTAATATTTATTTTGATGTATCTAATATTGCCAACAGTTCAAGAGCCAGAATTCATTATTCCTTAGAATTCATTAGTATATGGTATGTACATAAATAATTCAACATACACATACATAACAGCTAATATACAGACCGTCACATGTTGTCACTGAAATATCACGAAGGTAGGTAGGTACCTACCTCAAAATATCTTTGCAATATTTTTAATAATGTTTAAATTCCCAAAAGACAGCAACTGCAGGTTGATTTGGGTATTGAATATATCCCAGAAAAGTAGAAAAAAAACTGCAAAGGAAACTGGTGGAAATAGACGCCATTTTTCAAAATGGTAGCGAATTACGAAACTTGTCATGCATTTTTGAAAAGCGAATTTTGCAAACGCGACAAAAATCACAAAATGAGGAATGATCAAACAAAACGCAATATCTTCACATTTGGAGTACAGTGCACTTGTTTTAGGTATGAAATAAATCCATTGGCGACCTCAGATTTATTCAGAACGTAATAATTCCCATTGAAATTGAGCCTTAAATGCGATTCAATCAAAACGTAATAAATCCAAAGTGTTGTAAAATTAATTTTGTTTTCAATCAAATTGTAATAAATCCAGTTGCCGGTAAAGTAAGTAAAATCCGTTATTAAAATTGAACGTTTATCGAGCTAAGTTCAACAAAAGTTGAACAGTCAAGGAGACATCCAACTTTTGTAGAAGTTCGTAGAAGGTTTTTCCTCGCATGCTTCATATTGCTATGGAACGTGCATGAGACTAAAGCACCAAATAAAAATGGAAAGCGATAAGTAAAAGAAAAACACTATGATAATGCAATATCGACTCCATACTAGAAGAGCAAAAACTTTTTACGAATTAACTAAAGAAAAACCAGATTCATCTCTGACATCTTGCTTTGATCTTTGCAGCAGGTGCAACCACTGCCTAGAACTCCAATATCTGATGCTTTTTATGCACACCAAATCAGTTTCTATGTATTCTGTTGCGTACATATGCAATCTAAAAATCCCACATTTTCTACATGGTCCGAAGACTTAGCAGGGAGAGGTTCTGTTCAAATAGGATCTGCTCTTTTAAATTATCTTGACTCCCTTAAATTAGATGGCATAAAAATGCTCAG
>CAXKVY010003359.1:0-18422 GCA_964058915.1 Tetropium fuscum | reverse complement strand
ACTTTTAATAAAATAGAAGGATTTTCCCATTTGAAAAGAATTTATCTGAAAAAAGAGAAAATAAAGAAGATAACAACAATAAAAGTGGTTGGTTTCCAGAATTTTAGATTTGAATCAGTAACAGAAGCTCCAAAACATTTAATTTAACTAGGAAAAAACGAGCGAAACTTAAGACAGGAAAAGGTGGCACTTAATAACGCCATTCCAGAGAAGAAGAAAAATCTCTAAAACATCTAATTGATGAACAGTTCGGTTCACAATGGATGGATGACCAACAGTTTTCTTGGTATAGAAGCCTTTTAAGTGCTGATAGGCAAATCCTTGAACGAGAAGAGCCGGAAGAACATGAGCTATGTGACTGTTTAGAACCTGACCATGGTGCTCACATTTCTTTTTTTTTGTTTTTGGTTTATTGGTTTATTGGTTTGGTTTATTGGTTTATTGGTTTATTTTGGTTATTATTTTCCGAAATAGGTCACGCATTAGTTTTTTAGCAACAGTTTTTTTTATTCCAATAAAACTTCTTAAAACCTCAACTACCAATCAATCAAATCGTAATAAATCCAGTTGAGTCAATCAAAACGTAATAAATTCATTTTTTTTTCGTGATAATTACTCCTCATATCATACAAGAGCTACAAAATATATTGTGTTGTTTTATCCATTCTACGCATTATATCCAAATGGCTCTTTTTTACTCCCTAAGGCCTTTCCACTAAAAGTTTTTTTCGTTTTTAGATATATTTCTTAAAGTGGATATATTGCGTTTTGTTTGATCACTCCTCAAATGAAAAAAAAATTATTAAACGCGGGTCAGTACCAAATCAATAACTCTCGTAATAATTACAATTAAAGAAAAGTGACGAAGTAAAGAAGTACATATGCTTATTACACCATATCTGCAAAGTTATTTAGAAAGTATTGGTCGTAATTATTATAAAACCTACTTTCTCATTTAGAAGATATTTTTTATTATTCTTTATAACAATCGATTTCAATTGGTAATTTGTTAATAAATTTATCACAATAATGTAGTTACTCATTGCTTATGATATCTGTTATACGAGTAGAATTATTCAACGGCGCTAGTTTCATATCTGTTATACTGTTGTGCTAGAGAATGTGAACATTTCAGGCGATTTCTTTTTAAAAAAAACTTGTAGTTTTAACACATTCCATGACCTAACGAACTTTAACTCTCGCAACAGAGTATTGAATTTGATTAAAATGTAAATAATATAATTGTTATATAATTTTTGAGTGAATATACTTCATTAAGGTAAAATAGATGCATTTATTTTGGTTAACTATAAATCGTTAAAAAAGCTACAAAAGATCTGATAATCAAATTAGTTTCAGGCACTAGCTAGTATTATAGTGATGATTACAATATAAGTTTTGGTCCCAAATTTTCTTAAAAGACGTGGTTAAAAGCTGTGGTTTTGCAAGGAAAATTTTTATTTAAAATATTTTATTAAAACATTTTTATTGTTTTAAAAACACTTTATTATTTTGATTGCAAAACCACAGGAGGTTTGTAAGAATTTTTGGACAAAAAATACACGAAAATTCGAAAAAAAATCCACTTTTCACCCTGGAATATATTTATTAGCTTTTAAGTTCTTTGCTATTCATATTTGTTGTGTGAAAAGAAATCTTATGTCCCTAAAGCTGGAAGAGCAAAGTCAGCAGAGTCATAAAAAAATAAGTGGACAGTGGAAAGTCTAATTAAATGCCCAAATCCAAAATTTTCCGCTCCAGTCGTTTTCCGGGAAATCCATGTTCTGCCAGCTTCTGTTCCATGTTCTGAATGTTCCATGATCTGTTCCATGTTCCATGTTCTGTGCCAGCTTCTGAAATCCCATGTTCTGTACAATTTTAAGAATGAACAAATTCAGCAATCTCTTAGCGAATTATATTTTCCGGGAGCCTTTAATTACTGTGCTAGGTAACTTTTTGCAGTAATTGTTAAAACATTTGTTTTCATTATGCTCTGGTAGTTCACGATAAAGCTGGCAGAACATGGATTTCCCGGGAAATGGCTGGAGCCGAAAATAGGAAATTAGTGTTTATTAGCAGCCTTTAATGAGCCTTTAAATAATTCACAGCAAAACGTCCGATTTTCTCATTCGAAATAGTTTTTTTCACTATGCTCCGCCCACGTGCTGAGCGCGCGCGGCGTAACATCAAAAGTGTAAACCACTTTTACGAGCATGCTCTTCCAGGTTAACGTTAAGCTGGCAGAACATGCATTTCCCGGAAAACGACTGGAGCAGAAAATTTTGGATTACGGCATTTAATTAGCCTTTAATTGTCCACTTATTTTTTTATGATTCTGCTGACTTTGCTCTTCCAGCTTTAGGGACATAGAAATATCTTGGGGTAATAGCAATTCATTACATAGAGAACTAAGCAAATAGATGAAGACACACTCATCAGTTTTGTATATCTGGACATATATACGGAAACGAACGACTTAGAAGTTGTACTTGAGTTGAAGGTGAAGTTCTGTCACCTTCATTAACGATCTTCAGAGTGATGTACGATTTGTTTTATTGACCATTTATACTTGAATTTAATATATGAATATGTCAACACTTTCAGAATTTTACATTTGATGGCATTAGTTTTTGACGGAACTGAAATTCACAGAAAACAATGTATCTTCCTTATTATTCATCTATTTGCTTATTTCTCTATGTAATGAATTGCTACAAACCCAAGATTTCCGCAATATATATATATATATATATATATATATATATATATATATATATATATATATATATATATATATATATATATATATATAATATATATATATATAATATATATATATATATATATATAAATATATATATATATATATATATATATATTTATATATATATATATATATATATATATATATATATATATATATATATATATATATATATATATATATATATATATATATATATATATATATATATATATATATATATATATATATATATATATATATATATATATATATATATATATATATATATATATATATATATATATATATATATATATATATATATATATATATATATATATATATATATATATATATATATATATATATATATATATATATATATATATATATATATATATATATATATATATATATATATATATATATATAAATATATATATATATACATATATATATATATATATATATATATATATATATATATATATATATATATATATATATATATATATATATATATATATATATATATATATATATATATATATATATATATATATATATATATATATATATATATATATATATATATATATATATATATATATATATATATATATATATATATATATATATATATATATATATATATATATATATATATATATATATATATATATATATATATATATATATATATATATATATATATATATATATATATATATATATATATATATATATATATATATATTGCGGTAACACCGAACTTATCCATAAAAACTAATATAGAAACAAATAAAAGTTAATGTAGGTATATAGATGCACAAAAGTGGTAAATAAATACAGGAATGTTGTCATTGAATCGCCCGCCTGCAGTGCCTAATCTGTCAAGTTTATGAAAAAAAATGATGGTTGATAAGTTTAAGGACGAGTGAGATCATCACTGTCTGCGTTCAATATTTAAAATTTAAATCATTGCACGTTTTACCTTTCGACGACACTATGGACTTGTAATGAATTAATTACTGACTTATATTGCAAAATGATAATCACGGATACAGGATATGAAATAATAACTCAGCATAGGACACTTATCTTAGGTAGATGTACGATGAATGTATGATGGTATATTTAGCTCCATCAAATTAGGAATTGACACGGAAAAAAAGATATTTCGGTTTTCGGAAATCGCACCCGTTAGCGTCAGCCGCCATCTTGAATTTAAGGGTGATTTCTATTCATTGAATAGAAATAATAAGGATCAAAGTTGTTTGGAACTAAACTTTCAACAATATTTTTCGATATTGTTTCGATATTTTTTTATGAAGGCCCGAAATAGGGGGTGAAATTTAATTATTGTATTACTTCATTTATGATTGATTTGACCGTATAAACGATGATGGACAAATTTGGAAATTAAATTTCCCAAGCAGCACAAACAACACTAAATCTAACTAACGACTAATTTATAATAAAATTATACATATGACTACAAAATTGGTATGACCCTGGTATAGTGTTATGCCTATGGTCGAAATTGGAGGGATCTTGGTACTTACCGCCAACGTCGCAATTGTCGCCGTCATTACGACAACGTCGAACTGTATTGTGTCGAACTGTATGTACCAAAGTTCGACTGTATATACCAAATCTCTTGCATGTAAGAGTTTTTTAAACTGATTGTAACATTTTGGGATAAAATGAATATACAGGGTGGGCCAAAAGTAGATAACCCATTTTAAATGCTTCTACTTTTCGTCCTTATCCTTAAATTGTTTCCATTTTGTTTCAGAAATGTAAAGAAAATTTGGGAAATTCATAATGGAGTATCTATCAGTTCCCTAACGCACACAAATTGTCGAATTTTATTTTCTAAATCAGAAATCGATAATTTAACCCAGCGTCAATATACCGTGCACATTTTAATACCAGAGATGCACCCATTAAAAAAACAATTCCTGCTGTTTTCGCTAAGTTTGGAGAAACGAGAAGCGTGAGAGATCGCTCTAAAACAGGTAGACCAACCACGTCAGCTAGAGAATATCGAGCGAGTACGAGAGTGTAGATGATGATCCCTCAATTTCAACCAGAAGACGATCAAATGAACTGGAATTGACCAGGACTAGCCTGAGACGGTTATTGAACCTTGATTTTCCCTTACAAAATAGCTAGGTCATGAAATTAAGCCTCGCGATAAACAACAGCGTCTACAATATAGCGTAACTCTTCAACAATTTGTTTGCAGAAAATCCTAAATTTATTCACCAATTAATTATGAGTGACGGAGGCACAGTTTCATCTGCATGACATGTTAATAAACAGAATATAAGATTCTGGGCCACTGAAAATCCTCGAAACATTCAAGAGAAAGAGCTGTATCCAATTCGCGTAACTTGGTGTGGAATGACCTCAACTAGAGTGATCGGGCCATATTTTTTTGAGGATAAGGAAGGCAAGCAACGTCGCGTCAATGTGGAGCGTTGCCAAATAATGCTTAGAGAAGATTTTTAATTCCAGCTTTACAAAACCCCGAGAATTTATGGTTTCAAAGGAACGGTGCCACATGCCACACTGTTAGGCAGAGTCTTGCCCTTTTAAGAACTGTGTTTGCTAACGGAATAATTGCTCGAAATTGCGACCTGAACTGGCCTCCAAGATCGCCCGACTTAACGGTGCCCGATTTCTCTCTCTGGGGCTACCTAAAAGGAAGAGTATACACCGCAGACACTTGATACTTGAAGGACCTGACAGACAATATTAGAAACGAAATTCGGGCAATACCAATAGAAACTTTGACGTTAGTGATGGAAAATGTAGTGATTAGAGTAAGGCTGTGTGAAGAAGAAGAAGGTGGTCATCTACGAGACATATATATACTTTTTGTTATTGTTTGAAAAAATATTATACTGAACTTGGGTGGGGTTACCTACTTTTGGCCCACCCTGTACTATTATTGAAGACGCACCATATCTACGATTATATACGATAGGTATATCTAAATGATTTCAGAAATAACTTTCAGAAATAATGGAAATAGGTACTTGATTTATGGAAATGTAGGGATTAGCCACGATCGATTAAATTAGATAGGTTGCCCTGTAACTTTTGTGATGTCATCTATGTATTTTGGCAGACGTCTGACAGTTTATTTTCAATGTTCTCAGCGTTTTTCCGAGTGTTCGTGTGGTTATTTAGTGATTTTTGTGTGTAAATACTATTTAATAACATTATATGATTATATTTTTGTTGTATAAAATAAATTATATTAGCAATATGTATACAAAGATGACGTCACGCGGTCGGACTGTAAGTTACGAGGCAACCTATCTAATTTAATCGATCTTGGGGATTAGCTACATTATAAATTAACAAGTTTGTGTAATAATGTAATGGTTGTTCCGAGGGTTGTTGCTTATTAATATTTTTGGACAAATCACCCTCGTGATTGCCATTTAGATGTGAAAAATAATAATACAAAAAAAATCATAAATACCTGTCGGGCGTGAGGGCTTCAGTTTTATCATGGCTGACATCGTGCGAAGAGTCTGTCGTGGAAGTTGAATCGTGATGCCTTAATCCCTCCTCGCGGACTGCATCTGGCCTCCTGTCAGACCCACTTCGCGACACAGGCTGGCTCTGTTTTACCTCTCCTGCAATAAAATAATAAACAATCAAACACCGAGTTTAAAATGAAACCAGACTACATACTACAGTATTTTTCGGTTTACAATAATGCCAATAAATCATTACTCATTACTGCGAATTCACAGTGCCGGATTTAGAAATTTTTTGTGAATGGACAAAGGTGTACCTTGCAGCCAGCCCCCCAAATTTTCGCCGAAATAAAAAAAATGCCTGTAAGTTTTTCTGGCCAATCTTACTCTCAATTATTATACTCTGCAATGATTCGACTTATTTGCAATAATTAGACGGTTTGCACAGACTTCATTTGTCTGTGCCAACAGATGCTTTGAAGAATGTTGAAAATATATCTAAATGAGAGTGCAGATAAAAAAATTATGAATAACTGGAAGAAATCTGTCGAACATAAATGACATCCCTCAAGCTAACATTCCTACTTCGGTGGAACTTGTTTTCATTACACCATTAATTTTCCGAGATTCCCGATTCATATGTGCAAATAAAAATGCCTTTGCTATGGTTGCATGGTTTTGCAAGTGCTTTTTTCGGGGAGAATGCGCGAACTCATTCAGCTATTAAGTAGGTAAAGTCTGCCTCACGAAAGTTGAACAACAGAAATAATAAACAATGCGAGATAAAAATTCCGATGTATGTCGCCACGGTCTATCCGTTAATAATTAAACAGGCAGGTAACAATTAATTAAAAAGGCAGGTTGTTGCATTAAGATTTTTTTAAGAGAGAAAAATATGTTTCTATTTTTATCAACCACTCTCCATGTTGACTTGGTATATTAAACTAAAATCATTGCATACCATATTATTTATATCCACGGCATGTTCGCTCGTGGTCGCGTTTACTCGGACATGACGGTCATTGTGAAACGGTGTCATGTGAGATTGCTATTTAAAAATTTTAATAATTAAACTAGTTCCAGTTTTTGTCCAGTGACAAAACCGGGTTTCAATGCAGTTTAATATACAATAAATGTATTAATAATTAATAAATATATACAAGCAATGCTTCCCTTGCTTCCAAGGACCACACGCCCCTGTTGTAATACCCATCACTTTTGAAATTACTAGAATATGGCAACAATGTATGTACGTACCCACATTAATTTAGTTTCTAGCGATTCTTCCACATTTCCAGTTTGAGTTAGTATCAAATTGATTGTATTTACAGGTAACAATTACTCAGAGAGCTCCTTCGTGTATTGAATTACACCTGCAAATCCGATAAGATAGCCATGACCATAGTTGTTACCTGTAAATCCATTCAAAATGTAGTTTAGCCTACTTTTGGCTAGGGTCGCTGCTCTAGGTGCCTGCATTGCAGGACGCTGCTTGTCACAAGACATTACTTAGTAATGTCTGATGAGTAGCAGCAACTGACCGCTAGAGGGGCTAGTGATCCCTCGCTTGCACTTTAGTATCAAATAGCAAATACCTTGCCTTAAAGCTTAAAGGCCTATAATATGATGGAGACAGTTTGAAAATTGACCTAATTTCAGATGAGCACGTTGCGTACTCTACGTAGGAAAAGTAGTGTGGAAAACGCATTTAAATTAAGTTTAAAAACCGTCTGTCGGAGTCCTCCGTCAAACAACTATTATTTAAGAAAAGTGAAAGTTTTCCCAGTGAATACCTAGGCGTCTAGGAGCAGGCATGCATGATATTTCCTTGAAGAACGGCTGACGAAGGCGAAGAGAAGTAGAAAACTGGTTGTTTAATAGTAGTGTATTTCACGCTCGATTTTACGTAACACAAAGTGTCTAGTTCTTTTATTAATGAATCACGCCTCTGTACTCGTTTTTTCCGCAAAAGAAAAGGACGGTAACTCTATATCATGCAACTTTTGCAATAGCTAAAAAAAAATAAGTATGGGCGATGAGTTGATACCTTGAAACCAGAATCTACAATCGACAGCTTACCATGTTACCGCGTACCTATACCTACTCATTAAACATCGATCATTAAACGTTGTAGGTATGTTTGTTGTACCTATAGGAATAACATAACGGTCATGATCTTGAGACTGAGCCCTATTTCAATCTAATCTACGCTGTCATCAGTGATGTAGCTAGGGGTCCGGACCGTCGCCACCCGAAATTATTATATTAATTGACAATTGTCACAATTTCATTTTCGGTCGTTTTCGTTTTCGTCGAATTTTTATAAATGATTTATACTAAATTTTGCGGTAGTACTTAAATGTATCTGTATCGGTCTTGAAGAAATTGCTGCATCACCGCGCCAAAGTGCAGGGTCAGCCTCCACATTTTTAGCTTCAATAGAGAAAAGTACATTCCTAATTTCTATGTTGGTGTGTGAGAGTGAGAAGATATTTAGCATTACACTCCCTCTGTCCATATTCCTTCAATCTGCACTGCATGATTTTGTGTCATCCTTAAGATAATAATATATAAAATAAATGATTTCGACACTAAAAAGGATAAGAGAAACTTTGCGGGTCCCTCGAATAAATAAGAGACAAACACAAAGAGCAAACCCTGATACAAAGTCTACTGATGATTACTATATAGTAACAATTTTTATTCCTTGTCTAGATCAAATTATTGGTATAGTTTGCGAGGAGAGATTTTTACCATACGAAGACGTTTTCAATAGCTTTCAGATTCTCCTACCCGGATATGCTTCTCCGGAAAAACCTGACTTGCTAAAGGATTGGTCCGAATACTATGAAGATGACTGTTCCGTAATCACAGGAGAATACTGTAGCTGGATTGAAATTGTATCAAAACTTGATAAGAGCATGGAAGTGTTGGAGATTTTGAAACCGTTAGCAGTTCTTAAAAAATATTCACCTCGTCCTCGCGATTTTGGCCGCGTTGCCGGCCACTACCTCAACTGTCGAGCGCTCTTTTTCCACCATGAAGGAGTGTGAAAAGGAGTGAGTCTAGCTCTAATTTCCATACACTGGAAATTAGAGCTAGAATGCAGAACAAATATCCCGGTAGTGACGCTCGGATCCCCCCTCCCTCCCCCCAAATAAAATCCTGGCTACGTCACTAGCCGACATAAAGTAATCTGGTAATGAGCAAATTACGAATTAAGAATATATTAAAAAGTTATATCTTAAACAAGAATCTCGGTTGGTACTTTATATTATTTATAAGCGAGTTTATAAGTAATCTTAAAATCGTTAGATTAATAGGTAAGTACTAGTTATCGCTTTATCCGAGGCATATCTTTATGATGACACAAAAATACCTATGACCAAATTAATAATAGACAATAATATTTACAGAGTGTACAATGGGTACATGTAATATCTACATATACTCGTATATAGTATATCAGACTGGGACCAATACAAGACCCACCTGAGGGAGTTTAAAAAACTAGTTAGACAAAAACAAAGAAAAGCGTGGAGAGCCTACTGTGAGGAAATTGAAGACTACTCACAGGCAGCCAGGCTATGTAAAATCCTCATCAAAGACAAAAACCATGATATAGGTATATTGAAAAGGGACGATGGTACCAAGACCAACAACCTTTGCGAAAGCCTAGAGCTGCTCATGCAAACTCACTTCCCTGAATCTGTCACAACAGATAGTAGGGAATGGCCAAATGAAGTCGACACCCAACCAACAAATTCGGACTGGCAAACCGCCAACCAAATTGTAAATGAAGACAGAATCAAATGAGCAATACAGAGCTTCTCCCCATTCAAATCGCCGGGCATCGACGGCATATATCCAGCACTACTTCAGTGGGGCCTGGATAAACTACTGCCGCACCTGGTTGGGATGTTTAGGATGTGCTTAGCACACCTCTATATCCCAATGACATGGAGAGAAGTAAAAGTATTGTTCATACCAAAAGCAGGGAGGATGGACTATTCCACCCCCAAAGCATACCGTCCTATTAGTATAACTTCATTTCTACTGAAGACAATGGAGAAGCTATGTGAGCGATATCTGAGGGATGTAACATTGACTAACAATCCGGTGCACCCCAACCAACATGCATACACGCCAGGAAAATCCACCGATACTGCCCTCCATGTGGTAGCAAGTCGGATTGAGAAATCCCTGGATCATAAGAAATCCACCCTGGGTGTCTTCATAGATATAGAGGGTGCGTTTGACAAGACCACCTTTCCTAAAATCACAGCGGCCCTAACACATAGGAACGTTCCTAATACTGTGAGCAGCTGGATATCCAACATTCTCTCTAAAAGAGCAGTACAAATCAGTGCAGGAGACACTGGTCATAAGAGGCTGTCCGCAGGGAGGTGTTTTATCACCACTGCTAATGGAATCTGGTTCTTGACAGCCTCCTAAACCACCTCAACGTGGAAGGATTCTACACAATTGCATACGCAGATGACTTAACGATACTGCTTAATGGAAAATTCGAAGGAGCTCTCTGTCAAAGAATGCAGATGGCCCTAAGAATAATCGAAAATTGGTGTGAGGAGTATGCCCTATCCGTCAACCCCAGGAAGACGGAAATGGTACTCTTTACAAGGAAAAGAAAACTGGAGCCAATGAGAGCACCTGTTCTCCTAAACACAGCACTAAATTTTGCACCACAGGTGAAATACTTGGGGGTAACTTTCGATGCTACATTAAACTGGAATCTTCACCTCGAAAGAAGAATAAATAAGGCCTACATATCATACGAGCAGTGTCGCAGGACAGTAGGGAAAACCTGGGGAATGAAACCCAGGGTGGTCCTGTGGATTTACACTGCTATCATAAGACCAATGTTGGCCTATGGAGCTGTTGTCTGGTGGCCCAAGAGTCAACAAATAACAGCAAAACTCAAGCTAGGTCAGGTACAAAGAGTTGCCTGTCTGAGCATAACCGGAGCCATGCGAACAACACCAACGAGAGCAATGGAGATAATGCTGTGTCTTCCACCACTAGACCTACATCTAGAAGAAGTGGCTCTGACTACCATGACTCGCCTTAAATCTGTTGGCATACTACCAAATGCAAGCTGTGGCCAAACCAGAAGCCGCCTGTGGACTGAGGCTGTCAGAAAGATACCCCTTTTACAGGCATGTGCAGATGGTATTCCGCCTCGGCTTGTCTTTGATAAACCTTACACCATACATACTACTGGTGAAGACGAGGCCGGCGTTGAAGGTGTAAACTATGTCTTCACGGACGGATCAAAGAAAAAGGATGGAGCAGGCTGTGGTATATATTCCAGGAATCTGCGACTCCGATGCAGCTAGACTATGGATAAAAATGCCAGTGTAGTACAAACAGAACTCGCTGGTATAACCATAGCCGCACAAGAGATTGCTCGCAGAGAAATAACGGGCAAGACAATAAGAATCTGCACAGATAGTAGACAATCACTACTAGCCCTGAAAAATTATAAAATAACTAAAGGATCAACATGGGAATGTAACCAAGCACTTGTGAGAGCATGTCAGATGAATAACATCTGCCTGTGCTGGGTCAAAGGACACTCACAATGCAACGGCAATATAGAAGCTGACAAACTGGCCAAGAAGGCAGCCAACCTGAGTATCCTTGGGCCTGGTCCTTCAAGTACGCTACCAGTTGCAGCGAAACCTCAATTAATAAAGGAAAACACCCACATAAAATTTAAGACGTTATGGGATGAAACAAGTAGCTGTCAGCTGGCCAGAAATCTCTTGAGATATCCCAGCGAAGAGACGGCGAGGAACTATCTGGCAATGTCCAGGGGTAAACTGCGATTTGTTACAGGAATCCTAACCGGACACTGCCGGGTAAGGAAACACCTCTATAACATGAGACAAAGTGACACACCCATCTGCAGAGGATGTGAACAAGAAGATGAAACGATCGAGCATGTACTTTGCGAATGTCCCGCCGTGTCATCGACCAGAGAATCCATATTGGGGGAACGTTGGCCTTCTATGGCCAATTTGAGGGAAATGCCCCTGGGCAACATCATCACCTTTTGTACAACATTGGGCTGGTCGATGACCTAGGGAGACATTTCCCTCACGGAGGAAGCACAAGGGGCCCAATGGGGCCTAAGTGCAGCGGATCTCGATCCGCACTCCAGACATATTCCATATTCCAGTATATCAGACGATACTGGTAAATTAATAACAAAAACCACTTCACTATTACAATATTTTCACAATATTTTAATTTTGTCCTTAACAATTTTAGTGTTTCACTATAGTGCTTTCGTTTGATATGCAAACTAATGGAATGCGGTGCTCAGTGGCGCGCGCAATTATCGTAATATAGCATATAAAATAAAAAACAATAATCTTATCATTCTCATAGAACAGAAGAGCTGCCCACAACTGCATGGCGTAAAAGGCAAATTAAATTAGAGACTGGCGGGAAGACAGAAACATTGAAAACGATGATTCACTACGTAGAGCTGAATTGTTGACACTGGTAAGGCAACATTTTCCAGCTTTCAAAAAGTATGCAGGTAGTGTATGAAATGGCTAAAGCAAGAGGAATGGAGGTAATTCGATTGCCTCCATATCACTGCGAACTGAACCCAATCGAGCTTATTTGGGAGCAAATAGAAGGGAAAGTTGCTAGAGAAAATACAACATTTAAGTTAGCTGATGTGAAAAAACTTCTCAATGGTGCACTCAAAGAAGTAAATGAGGCCAACTGGATAAAATGTATAGACCATGTGAAGAAGGTGGAATGAAGAATGTGGGATCTCGATATTATGATGGATACTCCGGATACTCCCGTTAAACCAGTCATAATAAATGTAAATGAAGACAGTAGTGAAAGTGACTTATTTTCAGATAGTGAATAGTGCTATGAATTTCTATGAATATTCTATGAAAGCATATATGAATGACATAATAAGACACCTTTTGAAGTCACGTCGCCTTGGTTGCGCATGATGATACGCCACTGAGCAGTAAAGCCAGTAAATTGCCGGCCTGTTCATGCAGGTGTCTTCTAAGTGAGCGAGAAGTGAAATGGGATTTATATGAGTTGAAGAGGGATAGCGACCGATATACTAAGCCGCGGACTGGAGACCCTAGTTCTATTCACAAGAAATTGTGGCGGTATACAATTTTACAATAAATATCCTTTTGTATTGCATAGTGATGTGATTTACCGCTTCCGTAATAATTGGTACGGGTTTTCTTTGTAAAATGCCGCACAATTTTTTGCTATAGATTGTACATCAAACGAAAACACGATATTACAATAGCTTTTTCAGATGGTGAGTATAACATTTAAGTGTTATAGGCTTTTTTACCGAGATGATCACGCAGGACTACATCATATACCTAGGCACATTTAGCCACCCTAACATCACCTGTTCTAGTGAAATTACTACTTTTATGATTCACAAAAATTAAATAAGAATAACAAAACATAATAATGCGTCTTGTATTGTGTTTTTTGCCATATAGTCTTGTTCTTAGGGATGAAATAGAGACATGAAAAGAATTTTTTACATACACACAGGGTGGTGTTTTTTGTTTCCTACTTATTTATTGCCATAGAACACGATTTGGGGACATTCAAATCCTTATGCTTACTTTTATAATTAACAATTTTTAAAAAAACATGTTTTGCTGTAGGTACCCCATATCTTTGCTCCTAGGTAAGTATTTTTAGTATATCACACGCATAAGAAAGTTATTCCTTATGCAATTTGCAAAAAACAAACTCGAGTACAGGTCGCTAAGTGCAATTGTTAACTTGCAAATTGCTCTCAAAGTTTGAGTGCCGTTTTTCGCCATTTTTTAACTTCAAAACTATTATAGGTACCTAGGAAATTTCTTGGAGAAGGTATCTATGTTGACCCAAACGTATTTCAATTCAAATAATTTCAGAAAATACTTCTCGAGTGATTAATTAAATAATTAATTGATTTCCCACATAAACGAGTTTCATGTCCAGTTGGAAGTTTTTAAAGATACAGATTACCGCCGAATTTAAGTTACTTAAGAACTATTTATACATGGCATAAAGGGCACGGCACATTATTGTAAGGTAAATGGTATTATCATAGCAACAAAAATAAATTAATAAGAAATATGGATGTCAATGCAAATTACCTTTGTCACCTTTATGAATATGTAACCAACTGGGCTGCTTATTCAGACTAGTCTGCGAACCAAACACGGCATTATTTTGAGCGAGATTGTTGACGCTGCCGAATGCAATGAAATCGAATTCATTCTGGACATCCTGGCTTGCAGCGAACTTGGCCGCCACCTGCTCTAGAATTTTATTACGGCGGGTCCTTAATAAGTTCAAATTGATGGCACTGCTGGATTTAGCCTTGGCTAAAACCGGTTTCTCGGCGAAAGTATTGGTTTCATTATCAACCAAATCCGTCGATTTTTTATTGCCAAAAGTCTTTGGCCGTATCCTCTCCAAATTGGAAGTTTGTCTCGTCAGCCGAAAGTCGAAGTGCGTCAGGGACTTCCTGAGACCGTTCGGCGTCAGGACGGCCACCTCGTCCTCCGGGATCCTGCCGTTAATTTCTATGCCTTTTTTAGGCTTAATTTTTTTTAGCTTAGCGTCAACTTCATCTTTAGAAGGTGCAGACACACTGTCAGTTTTGGTTTTATAGATTTTTGATTTCACCCTTTTCAAATATGAATTTGAGGGTTCTGTTGGGGTATTTTCTTTTTTTGTATTAACCTTTCCAGTTTGATTTTTTACAGTCGCAGTTTCAATTTTCTTTTTCGCCTTATTTTTATTTATGCTGTCTTTATTGAACTGCTTTGTTACTTTATCATCATTCGTAATACGTTGGAGGGCGTTCTTATCCTCTTTAATAGTGTTTTTTGCATTATTTTTAAGATTCTCACTGCTGTCTGAGAGCTTCATCGTGCTGGAAGGCCTGAAAAGGTCACTAAACCTTCTAGCCTTTCTAGCGTGGTCTATAACGAAAAATCCACTGACCGCCCTGGTAAGGACTGGAGGAACCGTATCATTTTCTTCCTGTACCTTCAGCTTTCCGTTGTCGCTTTGACCGTTGTTTTCTATCACAAAACTGTCACTGTATCTTTTTAGAGTATTAACATTGCGCTTATTAACATCGTTATTTGGGTTCCTCAGTACAACATCTGCGGTTTCAGGGTCGTTATCAATTAATAGGGTGACATCACCATTACTTCCACATGAGTTAGATTCTTTAGAGTCTTTCGTAGTCACACGCACATTACTTTTAGCCGCGCCACTGCTGGTATCTTTTTTATTGCGATTGCGACCTCGATTTTTACCAGACTTCGGCTGCCTCTTCTCCTCGCTCGGTTTTGAATCTGAAGTATTCAAATCTGTCTCTACACTGTCAACACTGTCGTTTGCTGGGTTTCTTGACTTTGAGCTTTTCCGCTTCCGGTTGGTTATCTTATTTTTAAATGATGTCATGTTTTTGTTACTGTTGCGCGTATCCGCTTGTTTCGACCACATAATTTATACACGCGCACCGATTGATTACATTCCTCTATAAAATTAAAATGTAGTTAGGTAAAACGGGTATCAACACCACCCTCAATTCGCATGCGCACATTTCGTGTCGTTATTAATAAAAATAAAAGGTAGGTAATTAATTAAAAACCGCTATTACGGGGCTACTTAAGTACCTACTGCTAGCTCGGGTGTGTAATAAACGCGACATTAACAGTTTAGATAAGTTTGCAACAAATAAAAGTTGTATAACTATTTGCTGAAACGATGACGTGACTTGAAAACTCGAGGTGAATTAAAAATATCGCTTGAATAAATTCATACTAATCGCAAATTCAACTGGTATTTTTAAAGTTGTAAGCAATATTGAAAACTGATTCTAATTGAATAACACAATTCAATACATATACATCCTGTCGAATAGTCTGATTACTATCAATAGTAATTACTTAATGAGACAACGCACTGCTCACGTAAGTAATTTTAATATTTTAAGTGTATTTTGTACTACCTGCATTAAATGCTTTTACTAAGTACCTATATAAATTAAAATTGCATATTTTTTGGCATAGCTCAGATATAGTATTTCCAAACTGAATTGAAACAACTCTCGTATCGATCCGCAGAGAGAGAGGTCCGTTGTCATGTTTGTTGTTCGGCGTAATGTTCAGGTCTGTACGAAGCTTCAAAGATTAGTTACCGTAGGAATTAGCTACGATAACTACATTTTTGCCAATATAGTATATGCAAAAAACAATACTCAGCTGCTGATCTTAAATGAGGACTCCAAAATGCAACGTATATTAGTTGTACATCTAGAGAACAGAATTAGTGAACAAGTAGATCATATAACTACAAAAAATGTATGACATTTTACAAAATTAACACAAGAAAAATATGGTTAATAGTAAACAAACAGTACTAGGCAACCAACTATCCAATGAACCGGTAACAAACAAGCCTGTAAACGCATCGTGCCCTCAGACTCAGACTACGACGAGTCCCACGGCAAGTGGTACAATAACTAATACTCAGGCAATAACTAATACTCAGCTGACAGCGACCTTGCACGAAGTCAACACTGTATACAAAATGGATAAAATTATAAACTTGGATAAACCACATGAAAATGTGTCAGACAGCAATGTAGAAAATTCAAATTGGTCCTCTCATCGAAGAAATGAGCGGAAATATACCCAGAGGGAAGAAAGGAGGAAGAATATTATTATTCGTACGGCAACCCCGACTCAATAATTGACTGTAAATTAAAACACTTGGCTATTTGTAAGTAAATATAAAACTACTTATACTTGTGATAACCTACGGTAATTTTTAGAAGACATATATATGTCCGGGGAAACAATTGTTATCTGAAAAAATCGAAAACCGGGGTAACTTTAATTCATTTAAGGTTGGTGTTGATCTCGATATTAATATGAAGTGCTCACTCATAACATATGGCCAAAGGATATAGAAGTCAGTGATTTTTTATTCAGAAGGAGATCCAATATGTATTACCACCAAGGAGCAAGCAACAAGACACGGTCAGCAGCAGCGAGAAAGTGATTGTGTAACTGTAAAAAGGTATTCGCGCAATAAAACGGGTCCCTTCTCAAAAGTTTAGACTACTACATGTAAACATACAGTCAATAAGAAATAAGCAATTAGAGTTTGATCATTTCATAAACACGCCTAACAAAGACTACGATGTGGTCTGTTCATCTGAACATTTTTTGTACTACAACGAAGTGGCCAATTTAATTTTTCAAAAGTATAACGCAGTGTCGTCCTTTTGTAGAAATGTGTGCCAATGTGGCGGTGTTTTGATTTTGTGTAACAAAAATTTACTGTTTGAACCTTCTTTAGATATTAATAATATTTCTGTTGAAAAACACTGTGAATTGACTGCTACTATTTGTGATATCTTAAATTTATTAATTGTAACCGTTTATTAATAGGAGGACTTTTACTAAAGAAAATTTATTTGCTCTATACCATAGCCTCCAAAAGATTGAATGGAGCTTCTTGAGCGATAATATATTTGATATTGATACAATATTTGATAATTTTATCTACGTTTTGACATACAATATTGATTTGGCGTTTCCTATAACTTCGAAAATTATTACTCTTAATAAGTCTAAATCCTAATGGTATACTTCTGCGCTACACCAAATGTGGGACAATATACACTTTTTTGTGAACTCTGCCAAAATTTGCCCGAAATTGAATTGTTAAAAAAACTGTTAAAAAAATCCAATTTTAAATAAAACTTAATTCAAATGACTGATTAAAGATGTGATTAATATTGCCGGATAGCCTATCTAAAATTAGCAGCAATTACCTTTAATTAAATATATATAAGTACCTATTACATATATAATTAATGTATTTATGGATTCCAGTTCTCCGTCATACAAAAAAGGTTATGTTTTTGATAATTATTTACGCTCATGTGTTTTTTAAGAAAATTTTATACTAAATTGAAGTCTATTCTTTCCCGTAGGCCCACGATAATACATTGTTTCCTTGGCTGCCTGGCCAAGGTTTCCTTGGTTGCCTGTACAAAATTGCCGCAAGTGTCTACTACAGTGTCTTGATAAACTCACTGTAGTGGCAAAGTTTACAGAATACAT
>CAXKVY010003358.1:0-26082 GCA_964058915.1 Tetropium fuscum | reverse complement strand
AGAGATGATACGCCACCTACAAAGAAAACAGCTAAGAAATTACACTTTTCCACCGAAAAGAATGTCATCATAGAAGTGGAACTAGAGCGAGATGAGCCAAAGTATTACAACAGTACGCCGAACACTTGTATTGCCCACATCTCTGAAACCCCAAAACCCCAGAAGGTTGACATTATTCCGTTAAAAACACCAGAACTTCAACAGGACAGCCCAGTCAAAAACCAGGACACCAATGAAGAAAAAGTCGAGTTGTTAACAGAGGAAGTTTTACAATATGTTAACATTATAAAAGACGTGGAAGTCCCGAGCACCGAAACGTTATTGGAATTGAACATCCAAGGCAACAATTTTGTGCGGTCGCCTAGTTGCAGATCTGTTGACGATAAATTCATAGTGAATTTATTCGAAAGCCGTCAATCCAACAGATGGAAACGAAAAAGTATCGCTGTACCCAGTGCCGATGAAGTGCAGTCTTTCGTTGATTATTGTAACAGAGACGTGACTCAGGAGACTCCAATTGTAGAAAACCGCAAACCTGTAAGTATAGTTCAACGCTTGATTATCTGACAAATGATTCATTGTTTGGTTACTTTATAATATTTATAATATTGTATCGTTCACGTGTTAATTAATGTTGATTGCATTGCAGCGCGATGCAGAGCCTCAACCTGTTGATGTGAAGTTGGACGAGAACGCGATGTTTCAGAAACTAAAAACAGAACGAGATGTCGAGTGTGTGAAGATGACTCAAGCATCAAATGCATTGAAGGCGATTAGAAAGAAGCCGAATAGACAATGGAGTGAGGAACTTCTAGCGGAAAAAATTCTGCTCGAAACAGGTGCGAAATATGTTCTTATATAATATTATTCGCAGATCCTATTTACATTATAATATTATTTTATAATGCTAATGTGTATATTTTATGTTGTAGATGAGAAGTATAAACTAATTGTGAATAAAATTCGTGACCTGAATTACGCAGAAGTAAAATTGCAGAAAGCCAATAACGTTGCGACGATCACTTTGTCCAACTTTCAGTACACTTTGAAGCCTCAGGAATTGAAGAAGAATAAATATTCCGATTTCTTTATTTTGTGCCTCTCTCATGGAACAGATCTGTTAACGTCGAAGATTGTAACTCCAGCTGAGAATAAAGTTACATTCGGGGAGAGTTTCACGTTTCGAAAGATCTCCTCTGACTTTCACATAAAGGCTCAAGTGTTCTCAATCAAGCTCAAAACAAGTGGAAGAATGACGAACACACTTCTAAGAAGGGTAAGAATATTTAATACAGTGTTGTTATTTCTGAATCCATTATCTTTGCTGCTGCATTGAGTCTACTTTTTTCTGTGAAACAAATAAAGCAAGTTTGTTGTCGATGGAACAGTGTGTTGTGGTCAACAATAGATATGTGAGTCTATAAAATAAACAAGCACATATCCACAATATTACTACAAAGAGGCCTCACCTGATCAAATTAAGAGTTCATCAAATTGACAGCAATCGGCATAACTGATCCAAATATGGTAATATTTGATTTGCTGGATTGTCACCAATAATAAAACCATTGCAAAGTTTTTATTCTGTGAAACTTATTTATTTTTTTGTTGTACAGTGGAGAGCAGTTGAAAGTGAACGTTTTTTTTACTTCATGTCATTGTGGCTTTAAATGTCCGAATATGTAGACAGATGCCTATGAATTTATTAATTTGATGTCAAAAGTGACCTATTAAATTTATTTCCATTTTATAATTTTAAATAATGGCGAAGCTTACAGGTGCATAAAAGATACGATTCGTATTTTTTTTAATGCTGTGTGATCTTTAAGTGCTATTGCCAACCTTTTCTAAGTTAGCAAAAGCATATTTAAATTGAACCATCATGGGGGAGGAGCTGCAAGGAGAAACAATTTGCTTCAAGATGAAAGAAATGGTTAAGACGAAACTTCTTTGATATCAAAAGGGCTTCTTCTTAAAGGGGCTTCCGTAATGCTAATAGCTTCTCATGGTACGCAGTTTCCTGCTTCCTTGTGGGCAGTTAGATGCCGAATTAAACAAGCGATATAAGTAATTATGTCAAAAAGCGTTGGTTATCTGACCACAACAAAGAAGCAAAACTGCTTTTTCTCACCAATTCACGATCTCAATCCAAATGACAATATTTGGGGACGATTGCTCAAGGATACTCATGTAATAAATTCTCATAAGTCTCTGTACCGTTCGATTCATATAAGTCTCTGTACTGTTAAAAGCTACAATTACATGATACTAAAATAGCAAAAAATATTGATAAGAGTCGTTAACTTTGAACTGCTCGCGTGTGTAACATTAGGTTGTAAAATTATTGTTTCCTTTCAGAAAACAAAAAATCTCTGTCCAATGTCCAAAATATTTTATGAAAACGTGCACACATATGAGATGGAAGAATCTAGCGTTCTGAAGCCCTCGTTCGTCCCTTGCGCGGAGATGACCATAACCAAGGATCATATCGGCAGCACTTCATTTATTGTCTCCAAAGTTCCGGCTGAATGCAGGATACGCAATATTGGGAAGTTCTCATTAACAGTTGACAACTTGGACGTAAACACCAACATTTCTGGTTTCCTCACTCTGGGCTTGCCAAATAAGCAAAACGATGTTCTATTTTGGGAGAGAAAGTGGTGCGTTTTAAATGGGACGCAGTTCTCGGTATTCAACTACCCTTCAGATGAGGATTTTGGAGAACCGGTTGTCACCATCAACCTGAACTACTGTTTGGTGCCACTTGCGAAGAATCTGAGCTGTTGTTCAAAGAAGAGGACGTTCTTATTAAAAACGGGCAGGCCTAGTACGCTCAACGACACCAACATTGTGACACTAAGGAGGCGCCGCAATTTTGTGCTGGAAAAATATTTCCTTGCAGCTGATAATAATGAGGAATTCACTCGATGGACGGAAATGCTAGAATCTGCATTGGATTGTCTGAAGGATTGGCAGCAACTTGTCTTTGTAGACGATTATTACTAAATTTGTTATTTCGCTATGACTGTAATTATGTATATAATTTCGACTTATTTAAGCCTTTCCTATTGTGATGTTTAGCTATTAATAAATATTTAATATTCCACAAGTATCGCATTAATTTACTCTCTACATTATTTTATTACCCAATAGTTAGTTTTACAGAAATAGTGAACATATCAAAGTGGTGAAGTAGGGAATTAAATTAGTAGTTGAAAAGATGAACCATATTTGTTTAGATTTATTTCATTTAAATTTGGTAATAAACTTTAAAATTATGGAATGAATTTAAAGAAACAATATTAAAATATTCAATTTGATGGTATGTGGTGCTGTAATATAGTCATATATTATATTGTCAATGAGCCTTGTAAGGAGTGCAATGTTACAAAGTAGATACAATGACAATATAAAAAAGTTAAGTGAGAAGCTGCATGGAACTGTTAACGATTGCAGAGCATGCAAGTCGGCTGCGTAGGTCTTATTAAAAGTTGAGCAACTTAATATGTGCGACCGGTGACTAATATGTGGTTTAGTTATTATATTAACTGATATCAATTATTCATATATCGTTATACAAATACTCCAATGTCATACAGATCAGCTAAATAATATTTTAATTCAAATGGTATATAATAATTGGAGGCATATCTATAATTGGCTGGAATGTTGTAAATGTTTTGAAACTATAATTAGGTATAATATATATCAGTGGTGGCTCCTGATAAAATTTTTATGGTGTTCCGCATTTTTTGCAAAAAAACGTACCTAATTTTAAACGGTTTTATTTAGCGTGACTTCGTATATGTGTTTGTTTATATGCTTCAAATCTTGTAACAGCTTTTTCCACTACTTCCTGATGAGCAAGAGATTTGAAATTTGGTGTGTATGCAGTGATGTAAAATTACGGTAATTTATTTTTTGGTAATTTACCACGGTAATTTACGAATATTTTTTACCGAAATAAATTCTCTGGTAATTTTTCTTTTTAGTAAATTACCGGGTAATTATTTTTTTTTGGAAAATTACCAGGTACTACATTTATTTTTTGTAAATCAATAGGTAATTAAACTTTTTGTAAATTATCCGGTATTTTTGTTGTAACTTTTTAAGAAAATTAACATAAATGTGTGTTTACTATACAAAATTCAGGAATTAGTGCTTAACATATTATTGATACTTAAAAAAGAGTATACATATTACGATTTTAAAATAGAAATTACAAAATAAACAAAATGTGCCTTTATTAATTTATATGCTCTTAATACAAAACAACAAAAATGAACGAAAATACAGAACATGGTAAATGATGACTGAAAAACTTAACGAAACATAAAATGTAATAAATGGCAAACTAATTAATATAATAAAATTATTCTGATTGTTGTACTTTTACATCTGAATCTGAATCCGAATCATCTGGTGATTCATCTAATGACAGTGATGACTCTCTCTCTCCTATTACAATTTTATTTTGAAAAAAGTTCAAATTGGTCTGTATATAATCCAGTTTTCCAAGCCATGTTTCGATAATAGTACATTAATGAACGGTAAATTACGACCCGTAATTTACCGGTAATGTATGACGTAATTTACGATAATAAAAAAAGGGTAAATTACCGTAAATTATGGTAAACAATTTCGTAAAGTACGGGGTAAATTACGATTTTCCATCACTGGGTGTATGGTGTTCCGGTGACAAAACAATTAATTTTTTTTTAATACAAAAAAATCAAAATGGCGGATCCAAAATGGCGGAACCAAAATGGCGGATCCAAAATGGCGGACTATCCTATTTATGAGCGGATTTGTCTCAAACTTGAAACTTTGCGGTGTTTAAGGTCACACAACATATTTTTTGAATCAAACTTGAAAAAATCAAAATAGCGGATACAAAATGGTGGAGTATCCTATTTATGAACCGATTTGTCTCAAACTTGAAATTTTGCGGTGTTTAAAGTCACTCAATGCAATTTTGACTCAAACTTAACTCAACTTTGACTTTGACTTTGACTCAAACTTAAAAAATAGTTAGAAATGGCGGAGTATAGAATTTATGAACCGATTGTCTTAAACTTGTTACTTGGGGTTGCTGAAGGTTACTGGGCTAGCTCATTTGGTTGCTTCTAACGAGTCCCATACATTATACTTAATGACGAGGGTTTGATGATGGAGGCAGGAGACGGACAGTGGAACTTAAAAATACTAAAAATTACAAAATATAAATAGGTAAAAAAAAGTTTTAAGTTAAACGGCTTTATTTTAAATCATCAGTTGTACTAAAAACTACAAAATAATTAGGATACAAACTAGGAGGTTCTGGCGTTTAGTAAGAAATCAAAACATGGGCCGCATAAAAACCATATTTCAAATATTATAAATGAAGTCTATCCTACGTTGTCTTCTGTTCGCAAATCTTGTAATCACTTTGCCATTAAAATTGACTGGTTCTGAGATTAAATAGTCCCATAAACGTTTTCACTTGGCTCACTATGGCGAACATATCTAAAAAGAAGTATCATTTGAGATTTTGCAGCAACATCCACCGTTTCGTCCGCATGATCGCCATAAATGAAGAACTATTAATTTCCTCAATTATGTGTTCATGGCAGAGTTCAAGCATACACTGTAACATATTGTTCTGTGTTTGTTTGGAGGTGCCTTTAAATTTATCCAATAAGCAGAATCTAATTGAGCCATAATAATGGTTGACCCTAGTAATGTAAATCCCATGAAGTTGGCATTTAGAGTTATTGTGTCTTTTTATCTTCAAACGCAAGTTCTCTGGATCGGTGACCCCTATTTCCGTCCGAGCTTTATCGCCACCAAAATGCAAGCAGGTAAAACCGTATAAAGCATTTTTTAAATACATCCACAAATCTATTATTTTTTTAAATAAATGTCTATCAAATTTGAGTGTGTAACTTTTCCCTCTACTTACACCAGATTTTTCAACAATAATATCTGGTAATGGTCTACCTTTTCCTTTTAAATCGGTCTTTTCTTCTTATGAATATTTAAAAATATTTTCACATTAATTAAATTAAAGGCCACTTCCATGGTACAGTACACAGTTAATGATTATCAGCGAAACACAGAAACAGAATCACAAGCACGAACTATATTAACTCGCACTCGCCGTAAACTAAAAAGTCGCGTAAAAATTCGATAGAAACACCGATATCTAATACCCATCACGCTGTTTTAAATGCAGCGAACTCTTCTCTTAAATCACAGTTTCAATTTAGACCGTTTTAGACAGACACAGGGAGAGTGGAGTACCGCGTGAGTGTTCCAACGGGCTCGCAGAGCAGTATCGTGTGGTCCAGATAAATAATAACTCAGCAATAGCGTGAGCCAGTAGGGTATTCCACTGGTCGACTTTATTTGCGCGCTTTCTCGCTTCACTTGCAGTTTTTTATCTTTCACAAAGCGAATCGCGAATACCAAGTATTATACTCGTATTTGCTTTTTGGTAATAGAAAACAGTTTAGTTAGATTGTTTTTTGTTTCGAATTTTGTTAGAATTTTTGTGGCACCAGCCGCCACTGAATAGGTACACAGTATTATAATAAAGAAAATGGTGTACGAGTATATTAATTAATAAACACGCTTTATTCTTTTTAGTGGTACTATATAAGAATGTAGTATAACAATAATTTATGGATTATGTCTGTAAGATTAATTAACAAATTCCAGTTGTTCTTGTCGAGCCATAAAAATATATCAGCAATATCTTAGGACATGTTTTACCCCATTTAACATTCTCAATAAGTGAAATATATTAAAGAATAATGATATAGGTATCTAAAATATTATTTTCATGGTCTAATAGTCTTATGGTCTAATACTAGTTTCTCGAAATTTTCAATTAACGTAACAAATTTACCCACGGTAATTTTTATTTTAAAATAAACAATTTTGTTGCGATATAGACAGTGTATATATTTTGCCTATATTCTGTGGGCACGTGGTTTTTAATCATTGTTAAAAATCCTGCACAAGTTGCGCTTTTAAAGTATTGATCAGCCCATCGACACAACAATAATTGTCATTACGTAACCGTAATTATTTCGAGATATTTTGGGTGGTAAACGTCGGGGCGAAGCAGAAGACATTAAAACACGAGCGGTGCCATTTGTGGCAAAACTTTAATTGTCAGTTGTGGCATTAATATTCAGACAATAATCGATATGGCTTTTATAATTCGTTAAAAGCACGATATGAATTGCAAATCAAACAGCAGCCTTAAAATAAATATATATATATATATATATATATATATATATATATATATATATATATATATATATATATATATATATATATATATATATATATATATCGATGCTCGTTAGTAACTGTGAGTTATACAGCCTTTTTGCAGTCCATAAACAACCACTACTTAATTTTGCAATGACACTCTGGCACTGATCCCAAAGAAAAATATCACCGTGCCGCTGTAAATTATGAAAAATAAACAGTTCATCGAGTCCCCGATTTTATAGCTGCCCCATAACATATTTCAACACCTTTATTTTTCAATGCTGGCGCTACACCGGTGGCCATTACTTGTCCCTTTCAACTCATCGGTCCTTGTAACTTATTATTAAAATAAGTTATAGGCTCTAATAAAATTAATGTTCCATATGGAATTTAAAAAAAAAGAGGGCGAAGGATCACATATTTATTTATTTATTTATTTAAACAGGCGGAGAAATTTTCGAACAAGTTTACAGGGCTGGTAAAACACCATTCTTCAGTTATCGTGAAGCTTCGAGATCTATGAGTTTTTCGGTCTCGAAGGAAAACCACCAAAAATCTTCTTATATTGCACCAGAATATACTGAAAATCTCTGTGGCGCGTGGGGATTATTGATTATTGAATGCCAATAATCAATAATAATAATGAATCGATTATTTTATAAATATTCTACAACATTTTATGTATTTTGTAGCTCTACAGCTCTTCTACACAAACCGCCACTTACCAATGTAGATATACCGGAGTTATAACGTTTCACATATGATCATGGGTAGTCCGTCTGGTAGGGGGTCTAGTTTTTTAACGCTTACTATTGGGATCTTGGAAAAGTTATGATATACAAAGTCAATTAAATTGCAAAAAGTTGTGCTATTTTATGGCTATCTTTGGTCGTTTTTTTAAATATCCCGAAAAAATAGAAAAAATGGCGATTTCTAAAATTTTAAATCACTTCTTTATTATGATTATTTAACTTGACATTTGTGACGGTCCTTTTGATGGACTGAAGTCAATGGTTGTTTGCAGCGCTTTCTAGTTTTTTAGGCCAGTCAAATCATATAGGCCAGTCAAATTATACAGTAGAAATCGCTAAAATCGCAAACTAACGGCTAGTTCTGAATTTTCAATACGTTGTTAGGACCACTACCGGTAGTGTATATCCAAGATTGCAGCTTCGAAAACCTGTGGTAACTTCATAACACTCGAAAAACCGAGA
The DNA here is from genome assembly GCA_964058915.1 of Tetropium fuscum. Lineage (NCBI taxonomy): Eukaryota > Metazoa > Arthropoda > Insecta > Coleoptera > Cerambycidae > Tetropium > Tetropium fuscum. The sequence goes on along the minus strand of CAXKVY010003358.1, from coordinate 17,602 downwards.
AATTTTCGTACTTTCTTCGGTTATTTCACTATATCTTCTAAACTATGCGTTGGTTCATAAAACATGTTTGTAAGTTTTCAAAGTAGATTAAATTTGGTAGAATTTGAAACCAGATCCAACTCTGTAGGTTTTACGGGTAAAGCCATAGGGGAAGATGCGGTAGCGAATGTAATTTTCTTTAATTTAAGCACAGAACGACGTCCGTACGGCTCATATTTCCCTCACAATGATTATACATATAATCTGCAACACGGTGCAGTAACACAAATAAGAAGTTATTGTTACGGAATCGTCAGAAGCGATATATTGTGCACGATATATTGAAAATTCCCTAGGTCTAGGGAAAAACTGCACAATCTGGCAACACCGCACCCGACGATGTGGCAACATCGCATCTGGGGGGTGCCAAATACAACCCCCCGAAGGGCGAAGTCTCAACTCTCTAGGACTTCAAATAACCAAGATACACCCGTGGCCCCATTTACAATAGTTGCGGTATGTTAACATGTGGACTACCTCCTGTAGAACTCTTCGAGATGCCTTGTATACAATCTTGAATGGGATGGAATAACTGAGTAATTAAAAGTGTTCAGTAGTAATTTATGATTGCAAACAGTTGTTACTTATTGTGTTTGGATGTTAATAAAGTGTATTTAGATTCTGGACAGTACCTTATTTTACGAACTCAGTGCCGTAACATTATTTTAATTTCCTCGCGTACTGCAAATTTATTTTATTTCATAGTTAGATTTTGGATTTTTAATTAATTTTTTTGTGTCCACCCTCTGAAAATACCCACGAGCCACCACTATATGTCACTGTATATCATATATGTATTTTATATACATAATACATCAATAAATAAAAATGTTGAATTACATTGTAAATATATTATTAATAGGCTAAATATATATTTCTTGTGGATATATACGGGTTTCACTTTTTTGGAAAAAAATGCAGGCAACTAACTACGGACGGCGTTCTATGCTTACATTTAAGCTAATTACATTCGCTATAACATCTTTCCCAATGATTTTACCCGTAATACTTTCCCCGATTTCGGAGACCAAATCAGAAAAGTTGACCAAATCATAAAATTTCACTTTTTTGGAAAAAAATGGCAATTTTTGGAGGGTTATATCTTGGTAAATATGGTACCTATAGAGCTGGTTCTGGACTTAAATTGAAGAAAATTGAATCTGCTTTAAAAATGTAATAAAATGATTTATGAACAAACGCAGGTTATTTTACCAAAATTTTACAATTGTATTATATTCTCTTTATAAAGAGACAAAAATTGAGTTTTATGAGGTAAATAAATATGATAACAAAAATTAAATTCGACATTTTTCAGTTTTTTAAGGATATTTCAAAAACCACCAAACGTATCTTCGGTATCTTGTCACATTTAAGATAAAATAACGCTACTATTTTATAATTCAACTGACTTTGTATCTTCCAACATAATTTTGGCGTAATTTTCGCGTAGGTATGTTGTAAGCCATTGCCTTTTAATAACCGTAAACTTCGGGTATTTTTTGGTATTAGAAAGTAGTTGATAACAATTTCTGCGGTTGTTATATTATAGACATTTTAGTATGAACTTCATGATGTAGATCCAAAATATTTGATACAAGATCAAGAAGGCAGTTAATTCTTTAGTCTGAGATCATTATTTTATGGCGAGACAATTACGATATATGCACTGTCATAGCCGGTAATCGAACAGAGCGGCCGCTTTGGCTGCAGGCGCCACATTTGACCTGAAACTCTTTAACCGCCTATGACGGTGGCTGGCAACCAAAAACCACACAACTACCGGCGGCTGATGAAATTCTGATTATTTATTGTTGAGTTATACATAAGACATATTAAAATTACAATTTATGTGACATCTAGATTCGAATGCGAATACTAATCGATTGCATTGTATCGAATATTATTGCATTGTATAAAAGTTAAAGTTGTATACAAGTTGAATTATGGTTTAATTGGATATACTGAGTCACTACAAAAACATATTATTTAGACAGTAGCACGTATGGCTACAAAATGTTTATTGCGTTTAAGGTAGGTATTCTATTTATTATTTATATTTTTTTTCGAATTTTGACTGATAATGTACTATTTTACTAAAAGTTATAAAGTATAGTATTCAGCTCGCAATTGATAACAATAACATAATTCACTCTGGCGACTTGCGTGACTGGCACCAATATGCGGTACCACCTCTCCTTATGGAAACGTCTCTGTTAGTTTTGATTACATTGCACGTTTTGCTTCGCCATGTCTAGAACATTTTAACCTTTTAAGGTTATCTGAATCTGACACCTAATACATAATATAATCAGGTGCCAACAAAAATCTGACAATCTAAACATAAATATAACTCATTTTATTGCGACGTTTCGTATGTCACTGAGAAGCACATTTCACTGAATTGAGAAAACGCGGTTCGCAGCGAATCGACAACGTTCTATGTTAAAGTGATCTGCATTATTCACGCTAGTGTTACGCGTCTAATACACAGATGGCACTAAGAGTAAATTTCCAGAATTTCTTATTTACGAGAACTGCTTCCGGCCTTATTAACTAACTGGCCTTATTGCCCTGCTCTACCTTGTACCTAGCGGGACAAACAAATAGAAACCAGTTTCCATTGTACATATATGAGCCCTTATGGGCGTAAGAAAAGGTAAGAGCAGTTCACAGTTCACAGATATCAATAGAAAATCTTGATATATTTTCGATAATGGAGGAGCTTCACTATTTCTTTTTTCACTATTTCACTATTTCACTTCACTATTTCCTTCCCCTTGCCACCCTCGTAAACTTAGGACACCCAGATTACCTATATTCAACGCAGAAAGGTCCACCTTACACCACCCACCCAAATCATCCCGATATGTGAAACCCTAGCTGTTTTATAGCGCACTAGGCCTCGACATAATTTTATTCATAGCATTTAATATAGTCGACACGTAGAGCTTCAGTAGTTTTCTTCCTCTTGCCGTCCGTCCCCGTAAAGAATGCTCGAATTACTTTATGTTCGATGCACAAGGGTCCAACCTACACAATGACATAAAAATTTTCCCTATCGAATCACCGCTACATACAGGAGTCGCGAACATTTGCTTGACTTTTGCTGTTTATGCCCGCCTATATCTAACGTTACACTACCGATCCCTTAAACATTTCCAATGTTAAAATAAAGATAATTAGCAAATAGAAGAAATATATTCGACCCTCAAATGTCATGACTAATATTTTCATGATTACAAAAAACAAAAAATACAGTAAAGATGTAAGCAAACGTGATACTGCAAAAACGAGCTACAGCATTGAAATGGCAAATGGCGGATCAGATCTACTAAGTCAATTTCGTATAATATTTCATGAGCAAACAAGTTCCCAATCAGACAGCTTACATTTATGTTCTCGTATAATCTTTATTGGTTCGAAATATTTGGCATCTTATTTTTTTCTACATCTAACTTTTTGTATTTTAGGTATCTACGTTTTGAATTAAAATCCCATTATAACTAAACTACTACTACTTCTTATACCTATGTTACATAAATACCTACAGAAAATTTTTTTCTAAGAATTAGAATTATATATAATTTCGTAAGTATATAAAATTGCCATTGAACAAGAAACCTCTTATGTTATAATTATTTAAAATGGCAGGTAATACTGAAGATTTATATTAAGTAAATTATAGTTATAGTTCTGATTGCAAAAATGAGTTAAACAAGTATTTCTTATCTCTTACCCAAATTGGGCATACCTAATTAAACAGAAATAAAACTTCAAATCAAAATGATAGGAGGATAGAGCGATTCATCTGCTGTGTTACAGAAACGACACTCGAGAATGCCTTTACACCGTACCGACCCTAACATACCGAGGCAACTATAGCTCGATTACGATCAGAATAAAGTTGAAACATTATGTTAAAATATTTAAGATTAATTAATTAATGTTGCTAAAATTGATTTTATTTATTATTATTAACTAGTACTAGCTTTCGTTGTGGCTGGTTATTTTTGGTAAATTGTACAAAATACTTATAATAATAATTATTTTTTTTTTAATATATTTAATTATATAATTTTTTAGTTTTTATTTTTAAATTTATTGCACGCCTAAATATTTTTAACACATGTATCTGTTTATTAAATGGTATGCTTTTATCTTACCCTGACTAAACTCATTACTTTATTCCATACGTAAGATGAGCTTCTATCATCTATTGAGTCGGTTCTGGGCATTACTGTTGCAATATTTAGTGCACACATTTAAACAATATGTAAAAATATACAAATTTATTTTAATATTGAGGAATTCAGAAATAGGTAGCTTCATGAATTAGTATGAAACACACAATAGTTTTATATTAAGAAATAAGCATAATCCTGAATTATGAAGAAAAAAAGTATTTTTATAATAAGAAACAGAAAAATATAGTTAACATGTCAACCCTAGAAATACGTATTATCGTTAAACAAAAAAATTATCATCATAACGAATCAAGAAATATTTAATACGAAACAAGGTATATTTCATTTAAAACAGCTATGGTATGGATATATGGAATAATGTATGATATGGATGGTTTTAATGGTATATATGGAATAATATGGAGTTATTTATATATGTAGCTCATATTTGCATCTAATTTTATCTGGCAAGTGATTATAATCATATAGTAAATGTTTGTTATATTTTACATTTTATGAATTCGTTTCAACCTTTGTTAGCTAGCTTTATTAGAGTAGAAAGGTACCTTGTTTACCTATTATTGTATTTTGTAGCAATTTCCCATCTTTTAAACTGCCTTATGGGGTACTGGAAACTAGATCACTGTTTCTGCATAATTATAGGATCTACCAGGAACAAAACTGGAACTATTCTACCATAATTTGCCCCTAGCACTTCTATAATATCTTCTTGTAAGTAATAAAATTTAAATTTTAACCGATTTTAACTATGAATTTTAAAGAAAATGTTCGCAAGAAACTCTCACAATCCTCTCTTTCTCGGGGTTTTTTCGTTGCTAATCATTAAAATTGTTTTTTCAACAAGTCTTTGTTTTCTACCTGTGTACTTGATATATTGCAAAGTTTTTTTGTATGTAGGTACCAGGTAGTTTTAGCAACTGAATATTTACATCACTTTTATCGTCTTATTTAATTACGACACTATTTTTACGATATCACTACTTAATTATTACAAAATTTAAATGTCCTTTACATATATTTTCAATGTAATATCTGAGATAGAATATCTGTTTGTATTATTTACTTATTCTTTTAATTTTCCATTTCCGGTTGATTTGTTGTTTCCATCAAGTATGTTTTGGTTTGGCATTAGCTGTCACTTGATGATAATAATTATACGATATATGAATACAATTATATTTATTGATTGTTGTACGTCTCTACCGTTTTATATTATGTTTTATATTTAAAATTTGTATATTTTGCAATGTTGTCATTACACTTTTATAATGTCTTTTTATCTTATATTATTAGTAGTATTGACTTATTATAGGTCATATGTACCTACCAGTCTCGCTCGAAATAATGATAAAAATCTTTACAATTAACTATTATTTTATTATCTTAGGTTATCTTTAGTTTTATTATTCTACTGATGATGTTAACATCGTTAGCGAAACTCGCGTCGAGTGTAGTATTTAGTGTTTTTCTGTTACTACTGTATGTGTTACCGTTTCAATACAACTAGATATATTCCCCCTCTAAATATGGTCAACTTCCATTTTACTAAGTAAAGACGAATATTGAAGGCAGAGAATTGAAATTATCAGCTTATTTCTTGAACATATAGCTGAACAATAGCAGAGTGGCATAAATTGTGCTCTTTTAAAGCTCTTGCTGCGATCAAAATAATTAACATATCAACATGTGGTAGTAGAGCCGCATATCGGTGACGATACCGTATCAGATGTTTGCCAAGATTTTATATTAAATTACAACCACTCATCCCGATACATTTGACCACAGTCTAAAATGTCTAGGGCTCTGAAAGTATATCATACACGAGTATACTATTAACAAAAAAAAGAGAATGTGTAACTGATATCAACCCGACAAGTATGAAAACAACAAAAGAGGCTTGCTTATAACGAGTATCTGTAAATAAAAGTATTTAGACAAGGTATCACATATGATTTGTTTATCCAAGCAGAAAGTAATATAATTAGTGTTATTCTTCAATACTTTTACGTTCTGACATTTATGGTAAAATACCATGAAATCTAGAACATATTGAAATAAAAAGTCGTAATGATAACTAAATGCATACCTATACGTGAAATTAATCTCACAATACACATTAATTGAAGGGTATCAGAAAAATATCAAACAAAAATAGAGTAGCGTAAGGAAATGGTTTGAGCCCACATATAAGTTAGATCATGTATTATTTAGAATATAAAATGTATATCTCTAACTAAATAAAAAATGAGACATGTAACAAATATGAGGCACCTAACAAAATGACGATTTCTTAGACACTGTCTCTTCTTCGGAATCCGCCTGCACAATAATAATAATAATAAATTAATTTATTTCCAACATATTAAATACCCAATTAGGAAACGTCAATTGTCGCAAAATAACGGTAATGGCAGCATGATCAAGTTGTATAAATAAATAGCTATCTAACAGTGAAATAATTGTATAATAGATATTTATGATACAATTGTGAAAAGTACATATTTAAGACACGCATATGAAAGTTTGCGGATCGAGCGATGTATTATGCAATTCGTATAAGTGTCTTTCACACGTGTATCATACAATATTTTTCTCATTCATGTATTAAAAGAATTAAATACAATTTTTGTCACTTTTATAATGACCTTTTGTATTGCTAAAATTACTTTTCGCATTTAACACATTTATACTTTAAAGTTTCAGTTTTCACACTCATATGCATACGAAAAGTATCACTTTTAATGCACGGAAGAGAAAAATATCTTTTCCTCCTCCATGCATTAAAAGTGATAAATTACAAATTAAAAAGTTGCCTGTCAATATAACCACATGAACTTGTTCCCAATATAACCTATATATATATATATATATATATATATATATATATATATATATATATATATATATATATATATATATATATATATATATATATATATATATATAGCAAGCATATGAAATACGTGCACATAACAATAATAGTATACAGAATATTATTATATTGCCAAATTATAACAATATGCACCGCAAAGTATAAATTAACAGTTATTTATTTAGATTTGCTAGCATGATTTCAAGCGATAGGTACTGGTATATCTGTACTAATAATCCGATATTACAGACAATAAATGGTAGCAAGACTCTATAAAAGTGAAATAACAATATAGTAAAACATACAAACTTTAAATATAATACACAATATAACCAGACCAGAAAAATCACTATAATCTATTGACAGCTAATGTCAAACCAAAAACATGCTGGACATATAAGAAAAATCACCTTTATATTAACAATTTGTTCAACGGTCTCAAATTTGTTTGTTGAGGTCCATAGGTCATATATATATATATATATATATATATATATATATATATATATATATATATATATATATATATATATATATATATATATATATATATATCTATATATATATATATATATATATATATATATATATATATATATATATATATATATATATATATATATATATATATATTGTAATGTTTATCTCTTTGTTGAATTTTGCAATTTAATTTTCTTATTTATTTTGTAATTTTAACTCTTATCTCAGGGATGGATTCAGCGTTGCACGCTTATGATTAATTTATTTAATTTTAATGTTTAATTTTACGAAATAATAAATGAATAAATATAGATCAAACAAATATAATAGAAAATGAAAATGTATGTATTGTACAATAAAACTACTTACTTAAAAACTACCTACTAATCTACCCCGTATTGTTATTTTACGATGAATGTACGTAACATACACAACCAACACTAACTTGCAAATTTTACGCTGTTATATACGAAATGAATACCTAGGTACCTTTATTCTTCGTGCACAAACAAATTCAGACTGCCATATGCCACTGCTACTCACGCCTATGTATATAGTCTCTCCAGTCTATAATATCTGCCAGTTATCGCTCCCTTAACTTCACCACTCGGAATCACTTCTTAGTCCAATTAACACCTTCCTATATATCTCCTGATGATTCTCTCTCCTCTCAGCTTGTCCTTTTAAATCTTCATCCGTTTTCTTTCTACTTTTATATCGCCACTTCCAAAATGTATAATTAATTTTTTCCCAAAACTTCAAACATCCCCTTACCAACCACTATCTCGATTTTTTTTACAATTTTTGCCAAACTATATCCTACCTACCTTTTTAAATGTTATTATATCTTTATTATTCCGTTTGTTCAATATATATCCATCATCTATGTTTATAACATCTATACCTAAATCCAGTCCTATTTTCTCTATGTAATGAAATGCTATAAACCCAAGATTACTTTTCACAAAACAAATATGAATAGCAAAGAACTTCAAAGCTAATATATATATATATATATATATATATATATATATATATATATATATATATATATATATATATATATATATATATATATATATATATATATATTATATACCTATATATATTTCACCTAAGGAAAAGCCTTTAAGTTAATAACCTACTTCTGTATAATTGGAAAATTATAAAATGCTTCATCTTTTTTAATGGATAAAGAAAAAGATTATGATCAAATTATTGAATGAAATATATTAATATATTCTCAAAATGTATAATCCCTTTAAAATTCGTTACATATGCTCATTAAAAAGCGATTAAAGTCTACATGAAAAGACATTTCTATATAGCATTTCAATGTAACATCAGATATAATTCCGTTTTGAAGCAGTTGAATAGAATTTTATCCGAATTATTCATACATACGAAACTATTATATTAATTTAAATCAGACATTTAAACTAGGATTCAAATATTAAAGCAACGGTAATCTACTGTAGACATATTTTGTCATGTAAAGATAGTTGTCTGATAAACATTTCTTTGAAAGTGGTATACGAACCGCTCTTGATGCACTATTTTGTAAAACTATATAACTATAAAAAAATTGTAGTCAACCCATAACGGTTATAAGATTTTAAGCATATCATATTTATAGAACCCAGTGTATTGGAATCCGTAAATCATTTATATGTATAAAAGAAATGCAAACTGTTTGGTTTGGAGGACGGAAGAGAATGTCTTATCAAAAAAGACAATAGTCAATTACTATTACTATTACGAAATAATTATGTTCTTATTCTTATGATTATTGTAAGACGCCAATATAATTTCATAATGTAATAAGTATTGCCTTCGGTGTATGATATGATTCAACTTTAAATTTGTTTATTTCTTAACTCAATAAAACATGTAAATGTCGACTAATTCCTTTATAGACGGTTGACATTTTAAAATCGTTTTCTTTCTACAAAAAGCCTGAAATAGTTTTTTGATATGTTTTTAAAACTTGGCTAGGTATATTGATTATTTTTATCTGAAATGTGCTAGGTATTTCTTTCTTAATTTTTTTTATAATATATTTATTTGTTTGGAATAAGTAACTGAAGTATTATTAAACACTTCCCAAGTACTGCATACTAATTTTAGGTAGCTAAATCTAACAAACAGGTCCAGTATATTCGTGTGTGATATAAGTTTTCTGATGACAATAAGTTGCAGACGGTTTGCCAACAAATTTTTGGATCTCTTTGATTAAATGTCTCAGATTGGTGGGTATTTACAGTCTCTAACTTTTAAAAGAGGGTGACATTAAAGAGGACAGAGGTGGAGACATAGGTCCAAAAAGTATGACGTAGTTGAAAAAAATATTCGAAGGTTATATGTACCTTCTGAAATAAATGTAACCCTGTTATACATAATATAACTTTAGTTGATAATTAACTAACATAGAAACATTTTTTTCTAAAATTGTTGCCACCAAATTTAATATTTTATTGGAAACCTCGACAGTGGATGTGTCTTTCTTATTAGTTAAAAAACCACACAAAAATGGCTAACATTGTAAAGAAAAAGTCTTGTGTCCTGATGAAACTTAGATCGCATAAATTATTTGCTAAGTTAAGCAGTTCGATTTAATAATCAACAAAGCTGAATAATGTGCCTTTTTCTGCTTATACCTTCAACCTTCAACAAATTCAAGTACCTTAAAACTACCCATTCAAGTAGCCTTTCCTGCATCTCATTTATCCTTATTCAATTTCTGCATTACCGATTTAGAACTTCTAGAAGAAAAACTTTAGTAGTCATCTACACTTGGATGGAAAACCAAGTAGGGAAATGTTTAATTTGACATTTGCTCGTCATTGTATGAGTTTTGTTTTTAAATAACGTAAGTTGACCGGAAGATTGCACATTCTTGAGACTTTTTTGTGATGCTGTTAGGGCCCAAAAAAAGATTCCTATATTTAGTCCAGTCATTATGTATTTAAAATATACAATTTCCTGCAAAAGGTCTGACCGGCAAAAAAACTTTGGAAATGTGTACTTAGATATATATTATTGATACTCGATTTATTGTCCTAAATTTGCAACTCTCTTCGAGTGGAGCACAAACTACCCCCTGCGTTGAAATAGGTGAATTGCACTAAGGTGGAAACGTAGCTTAAACTGTTAAAAACCGGTAAAAAGTTTTTATTTATAAAAGTATATATTGAGTTTTTGAATGGCAAGTCCGAGTAGAAGAGCACTTTTTCGCTCAAGGACTAATTGTAAGTGTTGATGTTTTTGTTGCTTCATATTGTTCTAAAAGGAGTATCCAACAGTAGTTTTAGTTTTTCACGTCCGAGGACACCCAGACACCATGTCTGGGTGTCCTCGTGTCCTCTTGTCTTGTCCTTTGGGCGAATTCAAAATCTTTGAAGATCCCACACAAATTCCGAAGAAAGACTATTTTTGGGATATTTTTTGTTAGGTCAGTGAAGATGCAGGAAATAGTTGCAGTATGCAAAGCTGTAGGATGCAGGAAAGAGCCATTTTACAGAAATATCATGAATTGAGTCTTTATTAACACCAGCAAAGTTTTTCTAGTTAGAGCTGTGAAGGTAATGAAGCTGATAGGTTACTGGGTCAAACACTCAAAAGTAGATGGAAACAATGAAAAAAATAATTAGAGGGGTAGGGTAAGTTAAGTGGTATAGGGAGCTAATTGGATATGGAATGATACCATTAATATCAATAATATCAAATTGATTTGGAGAAGTTTTTGGATTGGTACAGCACTATGTTAGGTTATGGAAAAGTTTGCTTTAGTGACATTTTGAAATAAATGCGGGGAAACTTCCTGCTAATGTAAATAACTATTATTAATTTTCAATAACATTAATAATTAATAACTATTATTATTATTTATGTATTGTTTTAAATGTTTTTATTGTTGTTTTGAGAAGAACCTCCTAAATAGATAATAATGCCAAAGAGCACGGCTAGAAAATTACGTGTAACTATTAGAAAATATATACATACATGTGCAACAGCTTACTTTGATTTATAGACATCACCGTCAATTTAAATATGAAAGCACTCATAAATGTAAATTAAAAGCATAGTCCTTAAAATATATCACAAATATAAATTATGAGGTCTTCATAAAATATATACGAGCTTCAAATGAACCTGAAACCGCTTAGGGAGCACAAGTAAATGTAAATCAATAAACCCAATAAAAAAGGTTCATCAGTGGCGAAATGGGAATGGATAGGAGGCCGTAAATGTCGGTGATTTAATTGTATACGAAATAAAAAGGTATAGACTCCAGAGGCGGGCTTCGGTTTTGAAAACTCGAAAATCCAAATAATTTATGGTGAGCCAGCTGTTTATGAAGTTTAACTACTAGTTAATCTGATGCTAGTAACGCTGAAATTTTGTATCTCTTTTGGTTTGTGTTTTCTTCAGTTCGCAGATGGGTTAGGCAATTTTGGATGAATGGATATAATTTCATATCCACACAAGTACACATACGACAATGATATGTACTAATCGCGGTTTATGTTAGTCATATGTAAAATAAGTTACCGCGCCAATATTCTTGGCTAAAGATGTGACCTCGATAGGAGGGGGCCATCGCTCTTTATCGCCCCTAATATCTAAATAGACCTAGACCGCCTCCTAAGGGGTAGGCTGCGCGTTTCACTTGATCAGTTTCACGTGATCAGTGTCACGTGAAGTTACGCAGCCTTCCCTGGTCCTGGCTGATGGGCCCCACCGGCAGAGCCTTACTTCTGGCGCTTTTGACTTTCGTCGCCGGTGTGTAATAAGTTACCTAGGCAACTATTAATTTATATAAATTACAGAGTTAACATATCAATTAGTATATACTAGAGACTTTTTAACACGGGGAGACCCAACGTTTCATTCATAAAACGCTAGAAGAGCCGATCTATTATTGTTCTAAAAAGTGCAATGAGTGCGAGAGAGGAAATGGAGGACGGCGGTGCGTTGGCGGTCATTCCGCAACGCTGCTTTTTCTATTCAGAGCCCCTGACCAAGCTTAGCCGCCACATATTGTAGCTAACCTTGAAAATACTTAGCGACAAAACGTAACCTTTTCAGAGGTCTAGGTTATGCTGGAACTATTCATTCCCCACCGTCAGGCAGATACAAGCCAATAAGCCCGACGTAGTTCTTTTCGACTACCAACTTAAGACGATGTTCGTTAGTTTGACGATTCGTGTTCTCGGCTCAGGCCGAAAAGAACATCGTCGTGAAAGAGGAGGAGAAACAGACAAAATATGGAGATTTACTCTCCGAACTCCGCAGGCTGTACCCGTGGTATTCTGTTAAAATAGTGGTACTGATTCGTGATTCTCTCGGAGGTATACGACAATTGCTGCTCTTCGAATTGAGAATTATCCCGGCATACCGTCAACCGGCAGAAGTCATAGCCGGGAAGATGCAGGTGGCCGTCATAATTGGCTCGTTGTATCTACTCAGAACACATGAGTTGCGACCTCAATGCCCGCTTACCCCGCGGACGTGGGGATTGGTCGTTGAGTGCTGGCGGGACTCTCTGGACCAGTCGGAGGCCAGGGGAACTGACCAACACCAAAAATGATAATAATAATAATAATAAGAAAAAAAATAGTAGCACGCTCATGGTAGCTTCTGATTGTAGGATTCTATTATTCTCTATTATTTTCAGACTACATTTTTATTTTTAATATGTTTTTAATAATCGTATGTATTTTATTTTACTGTGTGCCTGTTATAGGCCCGAAATGAAACTAATAAATCATAATAAACCTAGTAGACTTAGCGGCCACTGTATTGCAGTTACGCAAATCTGATACTACTGAAAAAATCCGTATAAGTAGTATTGATGAACGGTAGCAGCATAGTACACGGATCATATATTTTTGGTGTTACCAAAAATATTAATTTATAGTCATATAGTGTTTAATAATATGATACCCGTCTGCCTCAAATCTTCTGGGCCCGCCCATGTCTCCGAATGCTTTATTTTTAATTTGTCCATCGTCTCATTAAGCGTCCGGTAGCTTCATTTCTTAATTAACATCTCTTGCGTGTTATCTGGTAGAGTAATGTCGGCCGGTCGTCTTTATGCACTCTTCTGATAGCCTCTTTTAGTGGATTCTGTGTAGGTCTACCTGTTTTATATCTCCGCATAGACACGCACACCTCTTATATCAAACCGAGACGCCTCTGCAGTCTCACTTTTCAGCCCGACTAACCCTAATTTTGTCCTTAATCACGCTAAGATCCTTTTGTTATACCCGGCCGTGTTCTATGGGAACCAGCTTATCTCGAACAACTCTATAATTGAGCTGCTTACTAGAACGCTAAGCGGAAAGGATGCGGACAATGGTGCCTTTATATTATATGACTTTAAACTGGATTGCACCATTTACGTCTTTAAGTGACATATCTGAGTGAAATTAGCATTAGTTCAACTAGTCAGAGAAACATTTGGATCCCAAATACACCCAATAATTAATACTATAAATGAAACGATAATAATGTAAACCTCAAACAAATGTAGTTTATTTCAAGTAGTTGTAGCTTATATTTTTAGTAGGAGAGAGTGGGGTAAAATGGTCCCTGAAATCCCTAAAAAAAAATTATAATTGAGTACAGTTCATTCAACAATGAAATAGGCATAAGACAACATTATTTATCTTACTATCTAAGGGGCCATTTTAGCACATGTTTCGACTAAGATGAAGCCCATGGGGTAAAATTTTCTAGTGTAGTTTGACTATCTTCACTATATTACTATGTTCTGGTCTATATCCATTATTATTTATCTTTTGCACCTATGCGCCCGCGCACGCAAAACTTGGAAACACTTAGCTAAACCGAAAAATATCCCAAAACACTACAAAGCTAATTAAAAAGAAAGCAAAAGAACAGCAAGGGTAGGAAAACAGGAATAAAAATGGCAATTTACTGTCAATTTGCATATGCGCACTCGTGAATACAAATAGGCATTATTTTTTATCAAAATCAACATGCTTTGACAAAAACACGATATTGTCTAGTAAAATCTACCGTATTATGTGTTTTAAGATAATTGGGGGGAAGACGCATAATATTTTTTCAATATTTGGCAAAAAATAATGTAGCTTTATTTGCTTCAAATTGATTCTCGCTGCTAAGCAAATATGTAGAACACAAAGTAAACCTAAGTGAAACTCTAAATTAGTAAACTTCGTGAAAAAATAATGACGTCACTTTGGCATCTTATACATACTATAGGGTTAAGTTGCCGTCATATCGGGTCTAAGTTGCCAAACTGCGGGGCAAGATGCCTATGCTGTGTAACCAATAAATAAATAAGCCCTTGGCATCTTAGACCTCGAATGCCATCTTACCCTAAAGCAAATATTTTGCTAAAAAGATCATATTCTTTTAGCACAAGGATTTTTTTTTGCAAATTATACAGCACAACCAATCTACTTCAGGGCCATTTTTGTCATGATAATATCCATTGCAAATGGACAGATTCGTCATCGCCATTCTCTATGTTAACTGGGCTGTGGTCTGAAACAATATTGGTACTATCATTACTTTCGTCACTGCTGTTTTTCAGATGTTTCTGATTTTTGAAGGTTTTTCTTTTCTTCTGAGGAGTTTTTTTCTTATGGGCTCTTGAGTTACTAGCTTCTTTTTCTTTAGCTTTTTGAGGTTTTTCTTTCAGTTTATGGCGTTTTCTTTCACGGCGTTCTGGGGAAGTAAGCAGTTCAGCACGTTTGATCTGCTAGTACCAGGTATGGAAGGGAGCGAGGCAATATCCTCAAATGATATTGTTCTATTTAAATCGCCAATCGCCTTCAGGTTCAATAGGGTTCTCAGATTTTTCGGCAACGATATGGACTGAATTTTCGGCATGTTGAAATGATTGTTCTGAGAGCACATATGCATAATCCGGAATTTTATGTTGGTTTAATGGAAATATTCCGCATGCCTCAAACCCAGAAACTGCATTTTGGTTGGTTTATTAAATCAGGCTTGTTTCCATGCCTGATTTAATAATTCTCCAAACTGATATCTTGTAATTCTACGTCCAGGGTGATTTCGGATCCACTGCCCACAAGCACTGGTCCAGTAAGTCTTTAATGGATTAAAAAATGACCTGTCGAGAGGTTGTAGCCAGTACGTAGTATGACTTGGTAAACAGAGTACATGAATATCATTTTCTAAAAAGTCCAACATGTCAACATCGCTTCAATGGGAAACAGGCCCATCAAGGACCAGCACAACAGGACCGGGCCCTTTTCTAGGTATAAAGTGATATTTTATCCATGATGCAATAGGACTACTTTTAACGTAGGCTGAATCCGGCGACATAACAACAGTTGAACCAGGTGACATATTGTCTTCAAACTCTTTTTTCTTATTCTTCCCTTTAAATAAAACGTAAGGTGGGAGATAATTGCATTCGGCATTGCAGCATGCTATATTACTTATAGTATCTCCTTTCTCTGTACTTGTCACTGACTGAATATCCTTGGAGCCTTTAGTGGCAATAACTTTGCCAGGCCTATTACAAAGCTGCAGCCCGGTTTCGTCCATATTAAAAAATTTTCCTGGCTTATCAAGCAAATTGTGTTTTTCCAATGTCTCCCCAAGTAAAATATGGATCAACCTCATTATGAGACATTCCCAATGAACAAGCAATAGATCAACCCTGAGCCACTCTGATTGGCCAAGTCGGCTGTCTTCTCAAAAAAAAGTTTGAACCAGTCATAGCCTGCGAGTTGAACGTCTTTATTAAATCTACACTTTAGAGCGTTTTTTTCAGAAAATATAAACGCCAGGTGCCTAACGTCTTTTAATGTCGGAGCGTAACCAATTTTTTTAAGCTTTGTATGTAGGAGACTACCCTTTCTTCATTTTCTTTCCCTAAACTCTGGTAGGACCCTTTTCTAATTTATTAGTGTGGACCCGCCTTAACAAAGTACGCAATGGAATTCCAAATTCTTTTGCAATAGAGTTTGCACTTCGACCAACGCCTCTTAAAACCTCTACGGCAGACTTTAGGTCTTCTTCTGATCAACCACCTCTGTTCGAAATTCTTATGTAGGTTCTCGGTATCTTAAACTGCAAGAAAAAGGCAACATGTGAATATTAACTTACCGGAAATCCCCCTCATTAAATTATATATGGAGTTACCCCAATAAACATTTGGCATCTTTCCTCAACCCTAAGAGGGAAGATGCCAAACCGTTTAATACAATGAAAACCAACTATTGTTAATTGTTAATATTTAAAGGTTATGTTTTGACCCATAACATTACGTTCTTCAATGCTGGTAAGATTTATTGTTAAAACTATTGCACGTAAAAAGTAAGTCGTAAAGAACTTACCCGTCTCCATATATGCGACCACCCGCACCTTAAACTAAACACCGTTAACAACGCGGCGACAGATTCTCATTTATTTTGGTAAATAGAAATACAACTCCACGCGTGACTTTCACGACATCTGTTAAATAGTAGTGAAACTATTATTATTGGTTTGGCATCTTACCCCTTTAAGCATCTTCATTCCAATTACCTTATCTCATTGTTTAGATAAAAATAATGAATAGGTGAGTTAAGGTTTATAAACTATAAAGTTCATGCTATTCAGACAATTTAAAATTATTGAAATTATGTTATATAATGAGTTTTGCTACATAAGGTAAAAACCTCATGGCCTGCATTATCATCAGATTTTAACCCGACTGAGCTGTTTCAGGATCTTCGACAGAGGCGAATATGTAATCGGCTCATTCAACAAACTACACTTGAGTAACAGATTTTTCTGTTAAAGGAATGGATTAGAATACAAAATGACATAATAAATAGTCTAATGAAGACATGCCAAGACGTTGCATATTATGTATCAGAATCAGATCAAACGTAGCATACACTTCATTGAAATGAACCAGAAACTCGATTACGTATGGAACAAATACCTACTTTACCATTAGTTAAGTGTCAAGTGATGTAAGGAAATATATGCGTAT
>CAXKVY010003355.1:2500-62465 GCA_964058915.1 Tetropium fuscum | reverse complement strand
AGAAACGTCAGTCTGAATATTGAATTAATCCGTGACTTTTATAACGTACTGCATAATTTCTTGGCTTCTATCCCTGTCGGACTAAACTTTGATTTAGATTTGGTGATCGAAATTAAATGACCTTACAATATCAGGCATGTTGTACCAACAAAAGCAGATTATTTGGAAAAAAAATTGAGTGTTTTATTTAAAGATGACACACAAGTTTTATTTTCAATGCCAGTAACTAATACAAGCCGTTGCGATTTTATTATTTTTCTGTTACATTTAAAGCATGTATTAAAAAAAAGTGTAATATTAAATAAAATAAATAACCTCACTTGAAGAAAAATTTATTTTTCATATTAATTTACAATAGTGTTTCTGAACAATGTTAACATAAAACAAACATAAATAAATTGATTCGCCAATGACCGTAACTGAACAGATATTGTGACCATAAGTGAACAGAATTTGGTGCGATCAATTATGATATCATATTTATTTGTGCTTCGTTTACATTTCAGAGACCAAAAATCGACAGATTTTAGCTTTGTATATCTATGGTTTGTCGAGAAATTGATTATGCGGTATACAACCCGTTCGATCCACATCGAAAAATGCTTGCAGAGATGTATAATAATAATTATGTGAATTTCATCAGTGCTAATAAAATTTCATCTTCCATTTTTTTCACTGAATCGCAATTCTAATTGGTTCAAAAGAGACAAGTTAAATTAAGTTCATGACTATAAAAACCACTAAAATGCTAGTCTTCTGTTAAAAAATATTCTAAAATTAACTAGGAGCGTAGATACACTACTGTCTGTGTCTTCTTATCGTGTTTACTTCTGGGAGGATTGATGGTATGGCTGCAGGATTTAATATTTTCCACTGTCCTAAAAGGAATTGTCTTCTGTGTGCTTTGAACACACTTTTGAGAAAATTGTAGATGTTGTCCCAGAGCTATAACCAACTTTTGTTTTAGATTGTCACATTTTGGAAATTGGTGGTACATTATATCTTTATTCTTATTGTTAACAGAATTACAATGTGGTACTGAGCAATTTACAGGCATATGGCATTCCCTTTGTTCTTAACCTAATTAATTATTGTTAGAAATTGCTGTTAATTCCGTAAGCAAATTACATATAATGTGTGGTTAGGAATCAACACCTAAAAGTCGCAGTCTCCTATTTCACCGATGTACCCAACATATACTTTAAAAAATATAACATTACTAGATTTTTATAGCGTCGCCAAGTGTAACAGATATTAGCTAAGGAAAGCTGAAGAAGTGTTGGCGCAACCAAACAGTAAATTAAGGACATCTTAACTTTATGGATTCCTTTAGTATTCATTCCTTAAACAGAAGTTGGTGCAATTGGGCAATAGAGAACAATGAGCGAGTATTATAAGACTAGCAGTCACAGAAAATTGACGAAGGTAATATGACGATGGTGGATTAATAGGGACTTGTACTATAATTATTATATAATTATTATATAATTATTATGTATGGAATAAAACTAACAAAGGGGCATATTTCCTAACGAGTGGCCAAAGCTACTCTGGTCCGCACGCTGTCTGCGTATGATCGAACTCGCTGAACATTATTTTTTCTACGAGCATTGTAATAAATAAATTGAAACTGAATAACATACTCACACTTACAAGTAAGATCAATTTAAGGATACATTTTTTCGATCATTACTAGTAATATTAAAAATAAATTAAAAATTCCAGTTATTATGTAATGTTAAAGCTTCCGGTGGTAATGCTGTTTATTCAACGCAGCCTGATTTTTTACTGCTTTCATCATTGTCCTCAGCTGCTTTTGATGAAAAGTCAGTCTCTTCTATAATTTTTGTGACCGCTCATGGCTTGTACGAGGGCTATGAGGAGTATTTGTACTACTAGTAATGGACTGTAAAATATGACATTTCTTTTTTATTCTTTAGATTCCTCAAAATATCCCTCGGTTTTAGGCTCACAATTTTTTCTCCTGTACCGGCTAATATTGTCGCAGCACTAAGTCGAAAACTATGACCTGTGAACTATTCTGGGTTTGCAAGGCCTATGAGTGCAGCGATTTCAGAGGGCATTTTCCCGAAAGTGTTTATCCCCACGCACTGAGAATTTTCCATTTTTATAGTACACAAAGAAACGTCGAAGTGCTGTAGTCTGGGGTCGCAAATTGAAATAATTATGATGAAAGTATGTTTCATTATTGGCATCAGCAGAAATCACCAAATTCCGGTAAGTATGGTTCTTTGAGTCTAAATATCCTATGAATTAAAGAAAAAGTAAAAAAACATAGGCATGTAAACCAGGCTTCACAAATTTATCTAGTCCTCGCATATCGTACATCTGAAGCTCTCAACATAGCATCGCATCACAACATCGCATAGCAACATCGCATATCGGACATCTACAGCAGAACAAGATTTATTAATGTCGTTCATGGTAGAAGAAGAGAGATTTAACATTTAACGTTTGTCACTTTTCCCATCAAAACTTTTTTACGATAGTACAGGAAAAGGACTGTAAGTTTACATACATGCAGTACAGTTCTTTAGCTATACACTGACATGCAACAGTCAATATTTGAATCAAATTTTTACTTTAAATTTTATGAAAGTTTTACTTACCGAAATTACTAGCCTCACTTTGTTTTTTAACTTTGCTAGATTAATTCTTTAGAGAATCTCATAGTTGGTAGACTAAATAACGTTCACCGCGAAGTTGTCTAGGCTTACTCATCATAGTAAACTGTAATCTGCACAGAAAAAGTTTTATCTTTATTATTTTTTTGGACAGTGCCCTTATTTGGGTCACTGCCCATATTTGGTCTATGTACCTTATTAATATTTGCCTCACAAAAATTAGTTTGTATTTGTAAAACAGCAATTTTGTTTTGCTTTACGTACATAGTGTGTATTATAATTTTCAATTTTCTGTTGTATAATCATGCTATTTAATTAAAATACATTACCGTATCAATTCAAAGTGTTTTATTGCCAATCAAAAATTCACTTTAAACAGTTTTTCGGTATTTCCGGAAAACATTACACACATTTTCGTTTTTTCGCTCCACTAAATTTATAAAATGTTACTTATGACAGCCTGTGTGGAAGGCGACGATATGTACTACCATCTACTTCAAACGGATTGAGCATATAACTGACAACTGCGTAATCGTTTACATATATATTATAGAGGAACTCAT
Source organism: Tetropium fuscum (assembly GCA_964058915.1). NCBI lineage: Eukaryota > Metazoa > Arthropoda > Insecta > Coleoptera > Cerambycidae > Tetropium > Tetropium fuscum. The sequence continues at coordinate 59,257 of CAXKVY010003355.1, read as the reverse complement.
TAGCAGTTGGTACGAGTATAAATAACTTTAACTTTAAAAGTATAACAGATGCAAAATGATGAATTTATTGAGTTTCATTCTGTTCGATTTGTTTTTCTCTTGTAAATCAGTAAAGTGCCTTTTTATTTCAGTAATTTAAAAGATTTAATTATATTTTTCTTGTCTAATCGCCCGTTGAAATCTCCAAAAATGGGGCTTTAATTATAATGCTTTCGATCGAATACTTATAGTCGAGTCAAATCCGTTCGTGACCGCAGCATAAAATCAATCAGACTACATTTTTTGTGAGCTCTCAGAAGGAGTTAGGAGCAACTTAAATCCGAGATCATTTTTTGCAATATACGTTTTACTTCAGGCTGATATAATGTGTGTAATAAATATTATCTTCATTCATTTATATGTAATCGAGATACCACAAAATTACAAAAGATAATTATGTTTCATAGGATTTGCATTTATTTGTGGAACATAAAATATACCTAATCCTGCATATGGTAGCTTGCATAAATTATAACAAAATATACAACAATGCTTGGATATTCTATAGCAATAGCTATGGTAACTAAAAATTCAACAGCTTCCTAGATAATAATAGCCCGACCACTTTAACCACTATCGTAAAATCAAAATACAAAATGCAATAAAGAGCTTAACTGCAAAATGACTTTACGATGTAGGTCATACCACCTTAGTATCATATTTCAGAATACTGACAAATTATTAAAATTCGGAGTAAAATTCCCGTAACGCAAAACCAGAGGGTGGCTTACCAAAAACCGCAATGTCCTTAATGCTTTTACTGTAATTTATGGTAGAAGTTGGCCGCAGGGGGTAGAAAGTTGGGGCGAACCTGTTAGTCTACTCCTCCATTTCTTATACAGTTATACCATATCGAAAGAATAGAAACGGCACATTTTTTATATATAGTTTATTAGGTTCAGGGTTCATAACAGAACTTTCAAACACAAACATACCGTTAGGGCGAGGTATAGGAGATACATGAAATTAAATTAACTTAAAATTTCTTCTACTTACTCATAGGTAGGTATAATATGTTATCCATCGGGTCGCAATCTTTGTTTTCAATAACTAGGAATCTTTTAATATTATGATGATGACCAGTTATGCAGTAGACTACAGAAAAAGTAATAGGATTCCATTTTGGGCAAAATAAGATACTTGCAGAGGTGCTAAACGGAATGTGTTACGACCTGGGTTTAATGAACTCATATCTAGAACAGTTTAAACTTGACTTTATTTTCGTTTCATTGGTAACTTAAAAGATAACAATAAAGTTTAATTAGTTATCCATTTTACTTATGGAATGTAGCGGTATTTTATTTTTAGTCTAAATGACGTGTCACATAATATGGTGTACATTTTATTATTTTTTCCTGGTTCACGGACATCGAGTACTATATCAAGAGCTACCAAATGCTTTGTATTAGACAACAGGAACAGGTTTATATTCATCATATATTTAAAGTCGGTCTATTTCCTGCAGATCTTTTACTTACTAAACATCTTATAAATATGGACTCGTCTAATTAACAACACTCTGAAGTATGGTATATCAACTGCATAGCCCTTATATATACTCCTCCACAAAATTCTCCACAATGCAATTGGCTGTTCGAATATGTTGGAACTCTTACATTTTCTTTTACATTTTCAATTTACATTTTCATTTTACATTTTCATTTTACATTTTCATTTTACATTTTCTTTTACATTTTCATTTTACATTTTCATTTTACATTTTCATTTTACATTTTCAATTTACATTTTCATTTTACATTTTCATTTTACATTTTCATTTTACATTTTCATTTTACATTTTCATTTTACATTTTCATTTTACATTTTCATTTTACATTTTCATTTTACATTTTCATTTTACATTTTCATTTTACATTTTCATTTTACATTTTCATTTTACATTTTAATTTTACATTTTCATTTTACATTTTCATTTTACATTTTCATTTTACATTTTCATTTTACATTTTCATTTTACATTTTCATTTTACATTTTCATTTTACATTTTCATTTTACATTTTCATTTTACATTTTCATTTTACATTTTCATTTCACATTTTCATTTTACATTTTCATTTTACATTTTCATTTTACATTTTCATTTTACATTTTCATTTTACATTTTCATTTTACATTTTCATTTTACATTTTCATTTTACATTTTCATTTTACATTTTCATTTTACATTTTCATTTTACATTTTCATTTTACATTTTCATTTTACATTTTCATTTTACATTTTCATTTTACATTTTCATTTTACATTTTCATTTTACATTTTCATTTTACATTCTCATTTTACATTTTCATTTTACATTTTCATTTTACATTTTCATTTTACATTTTCCTTTTTCATTTTCATTTTACATTTTCATTTTACATTTTCATTTTACATTTTCATTTTACATTTTCATTTTACATTTTCGACTACCTTCTATGTCAAACCGACTCAATCAAACCTTCCATTTCCAAACCTCTCGTACTAATCTATTAAAATACTCTCCTATTTGTACTATTACAGGGATCCACAGCAAAATACAGGATATTATTTGATATTTTTTGTTGAATCAATGGTATAAAATCTATATAGGTATACCTAGAAATAAGCATTGGCCACTAATTTGTATTGGTTCCGATTTGTAATTTCGACTCTGTAATTGGAACGTCTGTCCTGTTGAGTTGTATAAATAAATAACTAAATAAATAAATAAATTATATTTTAGCCTGAGATATACCACCGGTCATAGATAAGAACCTATGACCGAATATGTTTTGCATATTTTATTTTTTTAACATAATTCACAAAATTAAGGCCGTCTATTTTAACCCTGAGGTTTTCTTTCAATTTTAGTAAGCGGAAGATCACGGTTCCAGAGCAGTAAGAAAAAGCACAATTCGGTAAGGATAGAAGTTATAATAATCGCAATATACTGTAAAATTAAACGACATGACAAAACACTTTTTTCTGCGAATGGCAGTGACAGAAATGTAGCCAAGCGAAATAATTTTAACAATTAGACGTAATCTTTACCGGCACGAGTTCTAAATCAAATAATTTATGTCGATAAGTAATTTGACACCGTTAGCAACTTTTACTTATCTACAGCATTAAATCTATTGGAAATGCTTATCATTTATATTTAAATACTTACCTAGGAATGCTATGGATGCATACAATGCTGCATAATAGTTTTTTGTAGATAGAGAATTATAACCAAACATGTTCGCTCATAAGAACTAGTTCAAGTGTCACAAAAATTTCTGTTGGCGAAAATAGCTATCCTGATTACGTATCCATCGAGGGAAATATCGAACAAGATACGGTTGCAAGGAATTATTTATATACTTATACACTCCAAATCTTAAAAGAAGTTGCTCACGCCACTAATGTATTTTTAGTCTACAATTCTGTTCAAGGGTTTTGTGTTAAATAATAATAAAATGAGAGAGACAACAAAAAAACACAAAGAAGTTAATTATATCTGACTGTTGATATATCCGATTAACGTAGTTGTAAGCTACTGTATGAAAAAGAAAAAGAAGGCGCGATTTCGTAAATCGTAAATAGCGAGAATAATATCGATCAACTGCTTGATTTCGTTATGCTAGCGCCTTATCCGCGGTAGCGTAGCACTGGGGTATTTATGGGCACCCACATTAGGATGCATTTTGCCCACGGAAAACGACCCACTGCTTTAACAAAGCTCGGTCTCTTGTCTCTAGTCTTCATGGTTTTAAGATACAAATTGTAGATTATGAGTTATGTTTTTTATCTGTCAAAGAGTAAAGATTGTATACATACGGACGAGTCGATTGTATTGACATTTGTTTGATGTGTATTGGCATTAGTTTGACTAGTGCAGTACTAATTTGCAATTGTGCCGAACTTAATGTGCCGATTTAAATTACTCGAATTAAATAAATATTTATTTAAATTAAATTTGTTATAAAATTTAAAATAAACAATAGAGGGCATTTGTAGAGAGTAGATGAATATAAACAATGACATAAAAAATCCCTATGTAACCATCGTAGTGCATGCGGATGGGGGATCTCATCTACAACTTTTGCTATTGATATTTTGTCTTTGAACGGACAGGGTGGAGGAAACCCTTAATGTCTCATTTGACACATGCATTTTTTTGGATTGGATCCTCAAAAGCCAATAGTGTTATATCTCGTTGGACGTTTCCAACGGCTTTCTTTTCATATTTTGTTTCGTGGTGAATGCGTAATGAAATTTACTTCAACATGGATAGAAATTAAAAATTAGATAATTAAAAATACAGATACACACTAATATTAGGCATATATTAATTTAAAAAATGTATTAAAAATATAAAATTATATTTCTGCGCTTACAATATGTAATACAATTGGATTTTTTAAATTTTATTTTGAAATACCTATTTCTTACTTATAATTATATATATATATATATATATATATATATATATATATATATATATATATATATATATATATATATATATATATATATTATTTATTGCATATACTTATAAAATATCAAAAAAGACAGAATATATCATATTATTAAAAAATTTTAGATAGTGCAATTCAAAGAAAACAGGAAAACAGTCCATTAAAAGGAAAATTATGGTGATTCCTTAACGGATACTGTTGTGGTTGCATTCCTTAAGTTCTTGTTACAGAAGCAACACAAGAACTTATGAAACGTAATCATATCAATCCGTTAAGAAACCACCACAACCTTCCTTTTTCGAATTACATATATATAATTATAAAAATTATTTTATAATTATATATATAATTATAAAAACATATTATGTGTCAAAATAATCTGAAGTGTTTAATGTGCACTCCAATTACATCATAGTTGATGGTCAAATCATTTAAATTAATAGCGAATTCGACTTGTTGCACGAGTGCGAACCTACTGCGTTATTTTGTATTCGGCTAGACAAAACGATGTGAGCAAATTAAATGCGTATTCGACTTGTCGAAGCACGCTGAGAGAATCCAATAAAATCGTATTCGACTTACGTGAATGCACGTTACTTGCGTCAGAGTGCAATATTTTTGCACCGTCTCTTGCAGCCAGTGCAATGTACAAGTGTGACGTTAAATGCGAAAAATATGGATGCGAGATAACAAATACTTGTTGTAGAAATTGTTTATGATTTTTAATTATTTATGCTTCATTATTTCTTTTAAATTAATTAAATTGTATTAAAAAATAATTAAAAGTAATTGAATTTTTTTATTAATATACAAATTGCACAATTTTAATGTTAAAAACACAGGTCAATAAGAGGACAATATCACATAACTTGGATTTTATTTATGGACAGAATTAAAGAAATAAGTATTACTGCACTGAAATCGCGCGAGTGTGTATTAGGGCCGGAATTAAAACGGCGGTAGGTCGAATCAGAACGGTGCTAGTGTGAATCAACGCGGTATCCGTGATGATTATTATCAGCACAGTTCGTGCAAATGATTATTATCAGCAAAGTTCGTGCAAATCGAATTCGCTATAAGAATTATAATACAGCTATAAAATAATAAAAATATCATCGTATGTATAAACAAATGAGAATTCAACTATTGTATAATAATAAACTATTTTTTTAGTTTTCTCTGGTATTAAAGTGCTTGCCCTTTTATCAAAAGAAATTTAAAACAAATGTACAGTCTCATAATAATAGGAATGATTTACAGGGCCATTGGTAAGGCTCTAATAGTCACGTGAACTTGAAAAAAATAATTTTCGATGAAAATAATGAATGTCAATGAAAATAATGAAGGTTTGTGTGGTAAAACTCATATAATTTTGGCGCAATCATTATAATATCACATTAAAACAGAACATTTTATTTTCACTCCTCCAAAGGATGGGGTATGATAAAAAATAAATTGTTATCATTTCCCGGTCTATTATGTAAAAGTTAAAAATATCGAGCAAACAAATTGAAAATAGAAACTATTTAATTAAAAATAAATTATTCGCGTAAACAAATGTGCCTAGTTTTCATGGCCAAGTTTATTTATGAAATATTTTTTGTTTGTCTTGTAACCATGTATACAAAAATAATTTGACTACGTAATATTGTTTTTGTGTCCTACGATTACAGCCTAAAAATTTATCTAATAAAAAGTGAATAAAAGTTGGAACATATTGACCTATGAAATCTACATAACAAGTACCAACTTTTTTATGCACATATTTTTCGAATTGATTTGTTTGGACTGTGAAGAAATTGATGGAGCGCCTTCGATCATATCTGGCAATGCTTCGGTAATCTGTTGAAAACAGGTTCGCATTGAGCAAACTCATTTACTATTTTCAGTTTGCCACCCACTTCGGAAATATCACACGACAATAAAATTATTACGGTCCAGCTGCAACGGTATGCTAAAAAAAATGTTAAATAACAGATTTTTTTCTATCCATTAATGTAAATAAATATTGGACACATATCAATATTACATATTGGGTTACCACTACTAATATGATATATTATCAAATACAGCGTTATGAAGTATTTTAGTATTTCTGGAAACTACTTCAGTGTCAATTACAATATAGTATATAAATTTAAAAAGCATTTATTAACCAAAATTAATACACCCAAATCATTTCTTCAAAAAATGCAAGAATTTTAATAAAAATTTTAATATCCCATACTATGGTGCATCTTGGCGACTCCGGCCCCATCTCTATCCTTAGATCCCGCAAGGATCGGTACAAATTGGTGACTTTTCAGCTCGCTTATTATAGTAGTCCATAGTTGTAGAGAAATGTACATGCGGTGGTGTAGATAATGAGAAAGAGTGATTTAAAATCGGTTAATTATATGTGACAAATTCCATCAAGCTATATGGTGACATAACGTCATTGTTCCTTTTCGGTGTTCATAATGTAGGGTGGAATGCACACCTACTAAGATTTGAAAGTCGTACTTGCGCCGTTGTTCGGAGCGTGGTCTTCACTTACGTTAGGTTAGGTCCACTACGTCACAAGTCAATGAACCTGGTCTTCCTCGCAAGTTTTAGGCGATTACAGACTTAACCAACCATTAACTTAAGAGCGAGTATCGCTGTGACCTTTAGGCGACTAAAAAGTGTAAAGTAACATAATAGTTGTTGTTCTTGAGTATTTGACCGGTAGACCTTACTTACTTGTTCGGTTACTTCTTATAGAAGGAATTCAAACTAATGAACTTGATTTATATTTACTGGTGGTATTATATTAAAATTTAAAAGTAATGTTAGATTTGACGGGATTTTTGTTTCACAAATCAAATGACTATGTTGCTAAGATGGGTGTATCTATATGAATATGTCTAAGCATTACTTTAATCGTACATTAAGATGATTAAATTACACTGATATTAGTTCTTACTATAAATTACAGATATTTTCCGTCATTTTCTTGTCATCCATTCTTACCAAAAGTTTTGCCGTAGGAAAGTATTGTTATGCAGGCTACTTATAATACAGGATATAAAAGCTGCTGACCAACATCTTAATACAAAAATACAATAAGCATACAATGGTCACGTTTGGAAATAAAAAGAATCCTATCATAAGGATTTCTTTTGAGATTTATAATTTTTTCAGATTATCGATAATTGATTTGCTGACACGAAGTATGTTGGATTGGTAACATTACTATACACATCTTAACTCACTACTCATACTTTTGGATCAACATCAAGACCAGTTGTCAACCATATAATATACCATGTATCAAAAGAAAATTAAACAATGTTGTTACACAATTTGAGACTGGTGCCAAAAAAATGAGCTCTTCTCGCAATTCCAACATTGAAAAATTATTTGAATGAACAGGGGCTTCCTGCAGCCTATTATTCGTTTACTCGACAATAAGTTATAATATAATTGTGTATGGACTAGCTGTAGATAGCAACTGTACACTTTTCTATAAGTATTCTCGCTCAATTCTAGGTCGATTTCCTGCTCAGAAACGATGTATAGGGAAATCAAAACAACAACCGTTGCACCTCATCAGTGACAAAAGAAGACAGTATCAACAATTCCAATGTATAACAGTCCCGACATCACCAGAATTTGAATGAAGCGTGTCAATACAGTTGGTAACACCGTCTGAAAATTTGTGAGGTTTCGCCGCGGTTTCTTCGACACTTGACCCTCCCTACATTTTGTATATTTACGCTTTACGCTACGATTTGTGAATTATTATAGTACTGCTTATATTTAAACTGTTTACAAAGCTTGTGAGTGTCCGTATCTTGTGATTGATCAGAAAAGGTACCGCCGATGGATTTGTTTATATGAAAATGTCGACGCAGTTGACTAACCGATGCAAGGAGCGTGTAGCAAATTTAATGGAGTATTTTGAGACAGACGTGAAAATAGTGGGCCAATATTACCTTTGTCTATGGTAAGTAAGATTTCACAAGCAGTGGAAAATATCGTTTGGTATCGTCTCATCAAAAAATACGTTCTAATACTCAGAGGGTCACCAATCCTCTAACACTTCATATTAGTGTAATAAGTTACTAAAATTATTTATATTTACTCCTGGATTTATAGGTTCATATGTGCAAAAAATATTTCATTCATTTATATTAATATGGCGGTTGGTCCGATTTTCACTGATATTCTTTTTCTTACAGTTTTCCAGATATCGCTGGTAATAAACCTAAAGCTGCAGTAATCAATTGCTCACTGACTTCCGGCGGAGTACCAGGAATCAAATCTTCGTCACTATCACTTATTTTATTCCAAATAATAATTACGTTTGAATCGTTCAATATTTCTTTTGTTTAATTATTGGTTTCTGTGGAAAGAGCAATAGAATCTAGTCATCACGACCCAAGCCAGTGGATAGAGAAAGTACCGCATAGTTCCGCCTGTCCGCCATTTTTACTCCATCGCTTCACTCGCGGAAAAGCTTAAACTTATTACTCCACAGCATTTGAAAACCTTTTTCTCTTTGTACCATTGTTTCAAAATGCTATTTTTCTAAGCCTATTTCCGTAAGTTATTATGGCGTTAATTTTGGAGTATTATGGAGTAAATATAGCCACGGAGTCTGCTCTGATTGCGACAAGGTAACTTTGTCAAAATACCGTATTTTTACAAAATTATATTGTTTTTTTTATTCCGAATGGCGAACAAAATATTTTGTATAGAACTCGAGAATAAAATATGTTTCTTTTACTCGTGTGGCACTCGCCTTGTAAAGCCACACTTACAATGGTGTAAAACACTTACTTACAATGGTGTAAAAATACACCATTTTAGCCACTTATATAAAATATTATTTAAATCTACCAGGTACAAATAGATACTTATTCCCCAAGATGAAAATGCAATGAACAATTTTGGACACCTTCGAAACTGTTACCCCCACGAAATATCCATATTTTTCTTCATACATTTAACGAGAATTCAGTGTAAGTAACTCTGACACACTTTTCTTTGCATTTTCAGTCATATTTTCTTGAATTTTATACAAAAACACGTCAATATTTTGTGTTTACATTAAACAATATAGTTACTATGGTGGCATGTTAATTAAAATCTTAGGCTCACGATTTTGGATGAATATTGATGTTTTAAAATTGAAATGATTTGTTCTGACATTTTCCCAAAATTGCATTAATAACTGAAAAATATCTCATTCAAGATACAGTCCAAGATAAATAAAGTATAACGCTGTGGACAAATGATAGTTTTCGACTTGCAATTAATGGCTATTATTAAGTCGGGCGATTTGCACCACTCGATTGCGGCTCGTGTAAATGTCACCCTGCGTTAATAATGGCTATCAATAATTGTACGTTGACTAATGTACTATAAATAAGTGAGCAACTGTAAAATGATGACTTACTGAGAGAACACAGTTCAATAGAACTGACTTATGTACACTTATGTTTTTAAGTATGATGCAATTTTACTAGCCCAATATACATTTACAGCGCCTCGGATAATCTACATAACAATTTGTGAATTTTTAATTACCAATGATAAGCTTATGTGATTATCCCTGCTCACGAAAGATTATTTGTAATTATTCCTTTTAATTTATTGACTTAAACTTCACAATGGAAACCTCAAACTTCTAGGAAATGTATACCTTATGCGCCTAATTGGTTTTCTTTTAGACTGGGGGGTAGTAACAGATTTCCAGGCGTCATTTTACCCAGTATGCCTTTTGGATGGTATTATCATATGCATATTCTGATGATAATAAATGATAAATTAAAGAATCATCCCGGGGGCTTCATATATTTTCTTCAAATAACATCTTCATATATTATCCTAGCACACCATGTATATTTCTTTATTGCAGCCTGTTTAGAAACGCAGATAAATCATTTTTTAAATGCAAGCACACCTAACCGTGACAACAATTTGTGCATACGCAAACCATATGCCTATGACTTTGCAACTATATGATTTTACTTGAACTTTGTTTTGGAACACATGGCAGCCCGAGTAAAATCGTATCAAAACTCTTAATTTGCAAACAAAAAATGTTAACTTACTTTAATATATGAGGCCCCCGGGATCCTTAATTTATCATTTATTATCATTAGAATATACATATAGTAATATCCTCCAAAAGGAATACTGGGTAATATCTCGTCTCAAAATCGGCCACTACCTGCCGATCTATTAGGTTATTGGTGGTTGTATAACGCTTTTAGTTTCTATTGCAATAATTACCGTAATTTATGTTGGCACTAATGACGACGACGACGACGACTGAGTTTCCACAAATACTAAAACACGTATACTTCGTTTGACGCGGTTTTCGCCAACCAAGTTGGCATCATCCGGAGACGGACTACTTAAAACCCACTACAATTTTTGTCATGTCCTGATTATGCGAATTTGCTTGGAGAAAGTATAAGGATTTTGGTGTTCGTGCATGGAAACTCGTCGTCATCAGTCCTATCTTTACACAAAAGTTCCAACCCTATCCAGGATCAATTTATGTTGGAATATATTGAATTTATCTGGCACATATTCATTTGTTTTGTTTCTCTGATAATACAACTTCACTGTCCAAAATTTACTATTAAACTTAAGTACTGGGCGTATTGTGATTATGAATTAATACATTTCTAGCAAATGTATCATCAAATCCGGGCTGGTGATTTTACTGTATTTTACATCAAGTCATCTATGAAGTACAGTACCCCGGGATTCTAAAAATCATTCCCTACGTATTTCTCGATATGGTAGGATAGAGATATAGAGAATGTGTAAATTAGATAGAGAAGTAAGATGGGACGTGAATTTCATGAATCCCGCATACAACAGAGTAGTTAGTTAAGGCGTCGTCCGCTGCTTGTAGTGCTTTTTGATTATACTTGTAAAACGTTATATGTTTTCCGCACTTTAGTAAAAAGTTGTAATAAAGTTAAAATAATGATTGAATGTGAAGACATCTCAAATGTATTTAGTTCTTGGTGACAAATCGTAAAATCAGTAAAATAGACAGCGGAAGGTGGTTTGTTTTTGTTGTGTGACATGACTTGTTATCTGTCAAATGGCCAATGCCGGTAGTGGAAGTGTTTCTGTGTACCTCAATTTTAAATGTTCTGTGTAAATTTTAAAAGTACGTATAAAAAACGTGTTAGTTTAACTTGTGTTTTAGAAAACGTGTTAGTTATAAATATACTTAAGTACTTAAGTTTCATTTACAATAAAATGCCATAAAGATATTGGCTATTTTATAGAAAAAAAGTGCAAACAGAATAATACCCAGGTGTTTTTAAACGCTCACTCAAAAAAGTTTTTGAATCCATCCTCACTCGAACGACAAAATATACAACTTGCTGTCAGGTTATTTGATGAAAAAAATTTGGGTACACCTGAATTTTTAACAATCATTCTACGTTGGTGGAAAATAGTAAATGTGCTTTCACGGAAATCAGGATAATATCACCAACGTGATCCTTTTAGGGACCCAATAAGAGAATCCAATGATAAAAATATTCAGTTTTTATTAAAATTTTATGATTTTTCTCTGCTCATGGGAAGAGTTACAATTTGAAGGTTTAGGAAACGGCCACACTTATAAATTAGCTGCTGAAACATTTTTTCTTTAAGCATACTACAAAAATATCAATTAATCTTGTTCAGTACTTGCTTGAATCATAGGAAATTGAAGCACTTCAAATGAAACATCTGTTATTAGGAAAGTTCCAAACTTACAAATTGGAGGGACGTTTTGGAAAATATAGGCAACTAAGCGGATCATATTTCCATATTTCCGTAACAAGTCGTTGAATCATAAAACAATTAAAAGTTTTAGAGTAAAGTCTTCTTAGAGTAAAGTCGACCAAGTTTGTTACATTTTTCCTAAAGGAGTTTTCATTTAATGACAAAGATGAAAAAGATGGTTCTTCGTTTGACATGTCTGAAAATGTCAATTTCTTTTCAGAAATACATTACTACAAATTCAGATTTTTTCATACAATTTACCAACTCTTCTGATAACGACTCTGTTGAGGTTAGCGAATATGTTAAAAATTTAACAAGAGGTGCTTTAAAGCAACCTTCGGAATTATTCTTTGAAGTTTCTATTCAAGCCTATCAAATATTTAATAAATCAATGAATGTATGAATGAATGAATGAATGAGTAAAAAAATAAATCAAAGCTATTATACAATCCAAATTTACAAGCAATTTGCCCAAATTTGGTTTTGATGGATGGTAAAAACCTGAATTACGTTTTTAATACCGCAATCGCCCGTAGACTACTAAAATAACTAACAAATGTGATAACGAGTAGTGATAACGAGATGTTCCCGATAGCAATTCCAAACTAATTCAGACATCAGATTCATACGTACTTTGAAGTTGGGCGCTCGCAGTACCGAGAATTTAAGTTCGGGATTATACATTATGTGTTCGTGGAGCATAAACATATAATTTTGCACTTATTCCGATTATGTCCCATGCATGCCGGAACTTGCCGGTAAAATTTTTCCTCAATCCGACGCATTCGTATTGCAGTATTATGTCTAACTGGCCTTTGTTTGTGGTGGGGAATGCGCGGCAATGGCTATAGATCTATGTTTTGCGGTTATATGATTTTATTTCTCAAGAGTCGTAACAACGTTTTGTGTAGGTACCTTATATACAAAATTTTATTTTCAAAATACAGTTTGTGCAAAGGCAAAAATAAATTTGTGTATTCTAACATCCCTTACAATCCTAATCAAAAAAAATTACCACGGATCACTTACAGAAAACGACTAAACTGGATTAACAGAGAACTGATCAGAGAACTTCAGAGTTCATAAACGTTCGAGGACTATGAAAAATCCAGGGCAGTTCAGAATATGACATGGGCATTTGAAATGTTGCGGATAAATTCAGTACTAATTCCGGATATGCTCAGGATTCCTAACTATTATTAAATGAGCAATTATTCGTTCTCGTGACGCAAACGTCGAATAAGGGCTACTAATTGTGAGATGACTACTATACTTTGTCCACGATCATTATACATTTTTATCTGTCACGAAAAATAATTTCTAATATAAGAAGTAAACGTCATTAGTTGATAGGAGTCGACGGTCATATAACCACATTTACTATAAGCGAAAAAATAAGATGTATTTGATTTATTTGGTGCTTTTATAGTGTGAAGAACTTATAGTTAGACTATGACTATTATTATCGTAAAATATTATGTCACATTATCCACATTATCCACATTAAATGCATATCCCTTTACCATGCGTATTTTTGTCAGCCACAGACTAAAGTGTACAAGACAAATTTCTGAGTTCCGATGAGTGGCAGTGACCGCCAAAAGTGGCCATCGGTATCGGCAGTGTCAAGAGTATATTGCAACATTCTATGGCTATGTGAAACCACGGTCATCAACCTTTAATCATAATGTGTTACGTTATCCTTCGCAGTACTCAGCTCAGACATACCTGACCTACATTGTGCGAAGAGTAAGGTGAGGAAGTTGTTGGTAGCTGGTCGTAGCTTGAATGCGGCAGTAGGTGTAAAAATGATGCGAATTGAGGACGAAAGGTAAACCGTAAGGTGTGTGTAGTAAAATCAGAACGAAATGGAATAGAATCTATTAACTGTAAAACACCAACCGATAGTACGTATACCATTATCGGCATGAGCATTAACGGCAGTCAATGGGCCTCTCAATTAATTGCGCACTCCATTTGAAAAATGTGCGACTAAATAAGGAACTCGATTTCATAATATATTCAAGGATGAAGAAAGCAAGAAATGGAACACAATCAAATTCAAATAACAAAAGTAGAAATGGCTTTTATTCTCACTACCACTTTCGTATTCAATCATAACGTATTGCAGGGGTATATTATAGAGATCTGTAATGCAACTAAGTTGCCTCTTTAAAAGTTTGATGATATATCTATCAAAAAACTAACTTGGCGAGTCTTAATATGCAAAGAAAAAACATGCTTTTTCAAGTTTGTTCTTATTTAAAACACAAAAATTACATTGTTGTTCCTTAGACATGCACCTCAATGATCAGAATGAAGAATATAAAAGGTGATTATAAATGTTGTACTACCACATGTAAAAAATGTTGCTCATACATAGTATCAGAGACCAATAACAAAAATATTTGTACCAAATTTACAAATAGCCAATATGCATTCGTCTCTAAGGTCTCAATCTGTCGAATGTAGGTTTGACCTGGGGAGTAGGCAGATTGAGTCCTCACAGATTAACTTTAACATAAACATTTACTCACCAGCTTTCTCTGGAAAATGGCACCAAAACAGGTGCCATACTTTATTAATCTCATTACCATTAATATTCACCAAATAAAAATAACAAAGTCGTGGCACACGTTAATTTTCATATACTCTGTACTTTGAAATTCGACGGCATTTTGTATAGTGTCGCCAAAAGGGACATTTTTGTTAAATCCGCATATTTCTTTTGGAGGAAACTTATATTTTCTCTCTTTGGAAATGTTATACTTTGCTTCTAGTGATTTTGACAGATTTTCTTGAACAACCTCTCAACGATGTGTAGAAGTGGAAAAAATTATATAAATCGTACACAAACATCAAACTTAGACTTGCACTTTGGCAACACTTTGCGGCACAATTTTCTACCAAATTGAACCAAGAACGGTACAAGGAATATAAAAGGGCAAATTTATTTATATTATTTAAATTTATATAATATTAATATTTATAATATTAACTATTTAATATTAATATTATTAATATCAATTAATATTTATTAATAATAAATTTATAATATTAGAAGGGCGCTTTTATTAGTTGTTGTATTTCAGAATACTGATCAGACCTAAGTGTTGCTGGCACTATCATATGTTACGTCACTGGGTTCGTATAATAAATATGGTAATATCCGGAATTCAAATACACTTTTTAACTTCCAAGCTCAATAAGTCACAATTGTTTACAATGATAAATCACTATATCAGACTGAACACTTTTAATTACTTGCTATCGTAACGGTCGGCTGGTCATTGTATAATATTTTCAGGGTTCCAGAAACTTCTAGAAGCTTCTCGATTATTCCATCATATTCTATATTGCATACAGGATGTCTGAAAGAATTCTACAGGTAGTAAGTAGTCTTGTGCCGCAACTATTCTAAATGAGCGTATCTCGGTTTTACAGTCCTAGAGGGTTGAAAGCCTCCGGGGGTGGTATCTAGCACCCTCAAATACGATGTTGCCACATCGTCGGGTGCGGAGTTGTCAAATTGTGCATATTTCCCTAGATCTAGGGAATTTTTAATATATCATTCACAGTCGCCGCTGACGATTCCGTAACAATATGCTTGACCTCTACAATTCTGTCTAATTATATTATTCAAAGGTTCAGCTTCTTCCATATCAGAATCTTTGTTTCTGACTAAATTTATAGTACAACCTATATATTCATTACAAATAGTTTTGGAAAGATGCGAGATATGTCTTTTACCTTTATATTTATTATTTGTTCCTCAGTGATTTTGAAAAAGATTCAAATTAGGCAATTAAGCAAATATTTACAAATACAAATTTGTATGTTGTTTCCTGAACTTATTGTCCAACATTTCCATAATTTTCACTAAATACCAAATACTGTTTTACTGAAAACTTAATTGCAGCTAGTATCCTTTTTAAAAATTGTAATAATGTACTTCTGAAGGATTTTGTTGTTCTAAAGAAGAATTGTACATTGTAGTTTAATAACTAGATATTCATAATCTAATATGGTCTATTTTTAAGATTGGTGTCCATGTACTGTACAGTGGTATACAGTACTGATACAATTGAGGTTATAATTATTATACTCACGATACCATTGCCACCTACGGATAAACATAATTTGTTTACATTCTTAAACTATGTAGCCTAAAAGTTTAAATATTCTTCACGCCAATGGTTACAGTCATGCATATGCCAATGGTACATTCATACAGCACCTGAAAATGAAAATATATGGTGTGAGTTATAATTTACAAATTAATATATAAAATTACTGGTTGTGGTAAAAAAAAATGTTCCAATTACAGAAATTTACACGTTACAATCGCACCCTACTGAATCAGTAATTAGTGTGAATGCATTGTTTATATATTGTAACAATTCATTGCCAAGTTGAACTTGTAAATTATTGTAGTAGTAACTATTTCAAGTCTAAAGAAAACAATAGGTAGGTACTACAGTTTCAATGCCAAAGAATACAAGTATTTCTGTAACTTTTATTATATCTGATGGCTCTACATTTATATTAAATTATAACAATTTAGCATAAAGAATGGAATTGCTCATATCATATATTCATATTTTGCAATATTATAGAACATGATATTGTAAAAATATTTTAAATTATTACGAATTATTTTGTAAATAAATGATTTGTAATATATAACTTCAAATATTGCTCAATATCATGTTCTAATTGCAAAATACGAATATATATAATGATTTGAGCGGCTCGATAGCATTCAATCTTCGATATCAAGACTACGTTCTAGAATGTGTTCAGAAAATTCTGACTCAGTTCTTCATATATCAAAGGATTTATTTCCATATATTCCACATACTGACGGTCTAAGCAATGTTGACCGAGAAATTTTATAAAATTTCTACATTGAAGTAGTATAGCCAATATTCACCAAGTGACAATGTGAATATTAGAATATGCATGTCTTCTTTGTTAATTCGCCCAACATCCTCATTACGTCATATATCCTACGCCATAGTAGTTACAATGTTGTTACCTTCGTATATTATAAGAATTCAGCTTAGTTTGACAAGTAATACCTTTGCATCAAACACTAATAGACTTTTGACTATGTAATTGAATAAGAAACTAATTCGTTTCAGGTATTTTTACACATAAATAATAAAACGTAATTAAACAATTATTTTCGATTTATTAATGATAAAAAATTACATATTATAAAAAAAACTTTAATGTACTAATTTGTAGCTGTTCTGAATATTCTTTCTTTGAAAATCGCATATATATTACTTGTGTTTTTATTTGTTCGTATATTTTCACATTATGTAATTAACAAGTTCCGAAAGTAAAAGTATTTGTTCAAATTTTTTATATTTATGCGAGCTTTAATATTAGAAATAATATGGCATAAAGATAATAAGTGATAGAATCTCAAAAAATTAGGTCACTTTGAACGAGTATCTCAGCCGATTTTTATCAAAAATACTTTTGTCTGTCACCACTTTGACAGAAATTACGTCATCTTTCTTTTTTGTGATCTAATTCACAAGTAAGTTATATACAAAAATGTAAAAAAAAAATCAAACTAAAAGTTTTCTTTTATTATTTTGTTGGCAAAAAAGTTTATTGACTTTATAATTTACCGTTTCGATAGGAAATTTGATTCCCTACAAACAATCGTATTATGTGTATATACTAAAAATGCATAGTTTTTGAGAAACAGATAAAAGACTTAAAAGTGAATGCCAATGAAATATTTATAACAATTGACATCATCATGCACCCCACGTTTTTTTTACAATAAAATCGTTTTTTGTCAATCACTAGTTAAACATTATTTTTTTTACTTTTAGTTCGGTTTCCCTTTAAACCGTATTTTTTTAAACTATACTTTTTTGCGTACATTCATCCCTCTAATGAAGCATCTGTTAATTTGCAATAACCGCCAATGTGGTCTGCTTCTGCGAACAGCTCATTCGGATTTTTCTTGCCTGATGCTATTATTTATACACTGTCCTTTTAAAAGAACGGTACTCTTTGTAAGGCTATGTAGCTACACAAAAAACAGGAGAATCCTTTTTAATTTTAGGTCAGTCAAATAGTATAATAATTACCAAGATACAACCCTCCAAAAATTGGCAATTTTTCCAAAAATGTGAAATTTCAAAATTTCGTCAACCCTCGTCCCGAAATCGGAGAAAATTTTACGGGTAAAGTCATAGGGGAAGATGTTGTAGCAACTGTAATTCGCTTTAATTTAAGCTCAGAACGACGTCCGTAGGTCTGATAGTTTCCTCACAATACTTATATGCTTACATTTTAATTTCTTCTCGAGCTGTACATTTGTTTTATCTCATATTTAGATAAATTTTATTATAATGCGAAACCTATACAAATTATACATATAACCTTAAACATGGTGCAGTCACACAAATAACAAGTTATTTTAATTTCTTCGCGCACTGCAAATTTACTTTATTTCATATATTTATGCTTAGTCAAAATTTACTTTAATGCGAAGCACACAGATTTTTATATATATATATATATAACCTGCAACACGGTACAGTTACACAAATAACAAGTTATTTTAATTTCTCCTCGTATTTCAAATTTACTTTATTTCCTGCGGAATTAGATTCTGGATTTTTAATTTATTTCTTTGTGCCCACCCTCTGAAAATAACACGAGCCGCCACTGTATAACACTGTATATCATATATGTATATGATATAGATAATATATCAATAAATATAACTGTTGAATATATTTACAATGTAAAATATATTATTAATAGTCTAAATAAATGTACCTATATTTCCTGTGGAATCGCTTTTTTGGAAAAAATTGTAGTCCTACGGACATCTTTCTGTGCTTAAATTAAAGCTAATTAAATTCGTAATACCTTACCCTATGACTTTACCCGTAAAATTTTCCCGATTTCGAAAATGATAGTTGACCAAAACGAACGCTTACTTTAAAAGATACAGTGAAATATATATATGAAAAAATATAGTGAAAAAAAACTGCGAAAATTTCGACCTCACCATTTGTTGTTCATTACATTGAAGACAAAAATCTTTGAAAGCGGCTTGCTGCTATAACAACACGAAGCGATATATCTCGTTGAAAATGTCAATAATATGTTATAAATATTTTACAGTAAAAGAATTTGTGTCGCCATATCAGTCTGTTATTAAAAAATTTAGATTTCCTCACCGTTCTTTTAAAATGACAGTGGTAGTGTATAGGTTAATAATATGAAAGGAGTAATATTTTTACTATCTATTATACATATATTTACAGACCTACTTTTAGTATTTCTTTAAAAAAATAAATAAAATATAAAGTATATTACTTCATTCAACTCAATGATATACTGTTATACTAATAGGGACGATATATAAATACATTTAAATTTTGAGTTGATACTTTAAACCCCAAATGCATTTATTGCATATAGTTTACAAGAGTATCAGACTCATTTTTAAGGGTTAACTTATTTATTAAAATATCAGGGATTTCGAATTGATGAAATATGGCAAATTATTTTGTAAAATTTTATAGGAAAGAATTGTTTACAATCTACATAAAACATCTATCTGCGCCAAGGATTGATAAAATAGTCTGCAATTCAAAAATAGTTTGAATCTCGCTGTCAAAATGCAATGTCGTTACCTGTATAACGTAAGTTATCAATCAAGTTGCCTTATTCATCATACAATTAGCACAATTGGTCATATAAATACATAACGAGTAATGAGATTTATATCATATTTTTATTAGGACAGATTTTTAATTGGAATATACATCAGGGAGCTCAATTTTTGCATAGGATTAAGTTTTGGCAGCCAGAATCTAAAAAATACACAGGTCGTCATCAGGGTCATCATCTATGTGCCAAACAAACCTGGAGAGTTATACTTTTAGATGGTAAATCCTTTATACCAAGTTTTGACAATATCTGCTTATTCACCAGAGCGAAAAATTTTGAAATAATCATTTTAACGCGCATCACTCGAACAAAGTGATGTAAAATTCGTAAAATGAATGCAATTATCGGTTAAGATAAAAGCAATTCTAATCCCTATTGGAAATTTCCAGTTCTCTCGATTGGCATACACAGAATTTCTGGAAAAAAACCCTTCATGAGGAAATAAGTGCTTCAATGTTTAATGGTTGATTTCGCTCTTCCTTCCTGCAATCTGTGACGATGACTTTTGTGATTTTTATATTCTGGCTCCCAAAACCCCTTCAAAAATTTTGCTCCCCGATACAAAATCAAGATAGAGTTAATTTTCGCCTCTGGCAACTGTACTATATCGTATAATTATAAAAATCTGAGAAACAAATACTAGCAAAATATTACCCTGATTAAAACGGCTTTTCCGTCATCCTGATGTGATATTTCACGCTATTTAAACTTTCAACATTACATAGTATCCAGAATTCTCGAGGTTACATACGAAGTTGAAAGAAAATTAGTGGTTAACGACAAATATAAAGTTTCATAATCACAAGTATTACTTTTACCTACCGGAACAAAAAGCAAAACTCCATTCATGCATATTCATCAGGATAACGATTTAGTTATTTCCTGGTTACCACAGGGTCCTCTATGCAGTACTCAGGTCAGAATTATCAAAGGCCAATAAACCCTGTCGCCGATAATGCAGAATTTACAAATATAATTGGGCGCTGCTATATAATTAATTATTATTATTGAAATTAATGGGCATAATAACGATGTTTAGTATTTGTAGACGAAATTTTGCTGGATGGGTTCACACAGGTGACGCCGAGAAAAGGTTTCCATATATTTAGAAGAAATATCTCCGCAACTTAAACTAATTTTCATAACATATGGTCCCAAACTTTTTAGAAAATAATTAGATGCTGATAATTTCTTCAATACTATTTCACTTTACAAATTAAAAATTAGACCAACTAAAAATAAATAGTACAACAATAAATACAGGGTGTCCCACGGTGACGAGACATTAGCCATATTTCAGAGACTACTTCGATTTTAATTTCGAAAATTCTGTTTTCGGGCATACTTATGCCTCCTATAAAATTTATCGCTTTAGCTTTATTATTGTAAAATACACATCTTTTTGAATTAGGCAGTGCTTTTTATATTTTTTTTTTCGGAAAAAATTAAATATATCAGTTACCTTTAAGAATAGGAAACCTTTATGGAAGTTCACTTAAAAACTGACGTAGAATCCAAAATTGTAATAATATCCTGATGTTCCATTTAAAATAACGAAGATTACGTCAACTTCCGGTATAACCGGGAAGTGTTCGGTGGACGCCGTTATTTTAGTTAAGAAGGGCATGTCCGAAAACACCATATCGCCCAAATTCTCAAAATTTAAATCGAAGTAGTCTCTGAAATATGTCTAATATCTCATCATCGTGGGAGACCCTGTATACATAGTGTTCTATATTAAGTATGCACTATTACTATCTCAGTTATTACTGCAACTACGAGATTCGTTGAATTAGCAAACTAGTAGCATTTTTTCCGCCTATTAAAATGATGTTGACAAAAACAATTGAGTTTTTAGCATATGTAAAATAAATAAAAATTGTGTTATTTCGCAACTTGTTTTGTTTTTTGACATGGAAATTTTAAAACAAAAACAAATGTTTATTATTAATATTTATTATTATTTTCTTATTATTAAATTCTTCAAAACTTTAAATAAACCGGGACAAACCGAAAAAGAATACAATAAGAAACAATTGTTTTAGTATGTTCCTTTCAGTTTAACCATTGAATATGGACAATACAAATCGAAGTGTACTAAATAAAACATCGTAATGTAGATAGTACTGTCAAGTGTCGAAGAAACTGTGGCAACCTCACAAATTTGTGGACAGCGTTACCAAGTAACCCGCCTTATTTAATATATAGCGATGTCTGGACTATTATATATTGGCATTGATTGGCATAGATTGGCATTGATTGGCATTGGCTATATAATAGATAAATGTTACTATTCCAAATAAATTACATTAAAGAATTCAAAAATGTATTAGGTAATTAAAAAATAAATCGTCAAAATCATTTTTTAATTCAATGATTTCTCGATTTCGAAAAAAATATAAAGTGTACCTATTTGACAATAATATTGTATCGCTCATGTGGTTTATTTCCCCCATGTGGTTTAATTTGAAAAATTACCTATTACTATCAGTTTATTGTAATTATTAATCTAGGGATCCTTTCTAAACAGGCCACGGTATATTTTCGTACCTATCTTCATTTTCGAAACAACACATAATTTCGGACAATTTTCCTAAACACAGTGGTCTTTGAAACTACTAATCTTGGCGCTAATTTTTGACGTGAAACACCAATTTTGTCTGAAGCCTCGCGCCTGAATAAGATAATTTAAATCGTCGAAACTGGTAACAACAAACGAAATACAAGAGTTAATTTGATAATAGAATACAAGGTTATCAAAGAATGTTTAAGTAACCCTAGAACCTACACATATTCTACATATTTGGCTTTTTGAACAAAATTGAAGACTATTTTAATAATTTTATAAAAAAAACTAATAAAATAAATATTAGTTTTTTCATAAAATTACGTATTTGACAACAAATTCTTCAAATATAATGCAACCTCAATCGCCGCTTTTCTATTGTTCGAGGCCATTGACTTAAGCGAGCGTAATAGAAACAAATTTTGCCGAGCCATCGTAAGAGCCTCGATGAAGATGAACTCATTTCTTCTTCGTGTCCATCGAGGACATGCACAAAAGTTCAGCGACCCCAAGACTTGCACACATATAGAGAAGTGCAAGAAGACGAACTAGACTTCCACCAAGTAACTAGACCACTGGAACATAGAGGTGTCGCGCCTGACGTCACACTTATGTTACCTACATTAGATTCAGTCGGTCAACGAACTCGTATATGAAATCGAGATGCAAAACTCTTTGGAGAATTGCATTTCATCTTACCATCGGTTTCTATGTATACTTAAAGCAAAATTATTGCGGACCTTCAGTCATGTAATTTCTTCTCTTTCTTAAGTGGACTAAAGGTATACTGAACTGTGTATTTCAGGAATAGTTTTATGGTCAGCCATTAGTCATTAATCTATGTGTAATTACTAAGTTCGCTAAGTTGGAAATTAAGCTTTATTTTAGATAGTCCAGATGATTCTAGTTTTTTATGATAGAATATACCTAGGCATACCGATAACCTAGACACTGCAACTAATATTTTTATAAGCAACATTACAAACGTTATCGATAGGTGCACCAAAAATATCATGGATCACATCAGGATTATTATCTTCAATAAATAAAAGAGATACAATGTGTAGGAGAAAGAAAAAAATCCGATAACACATATTTAAAAAATAAATTTGTGGCTTAAAGGAACGAGTTAAAAAAATTGATACATAACTAAATGTAAATATTATCGAGATAGATAGAAAATAATAAAAAAGACAGTAGGCTTTTATGGAATGTACTTATTATTTGATAGTGAATCAGTTCATAAATTTTTATACAAACATTGGCAGTAATTTAGCAAGTAAAATCAAAAACCAAATAGATCGTATATTAGATGGTCTTCTTTTGCTTTTGCAATCTTCTTTCTTTTTGCTACCTACAAATAAAAAAGAAATTAAGGTAAGTATAAATTAATTGCAAAATAAGAAGGCTCCGGTTATAGATCTAATAAAAGCGGAAACTCAAAATGATATCTATAGATATCTCCGAGCACCTCACTTATTTGTTTAACAAAATTTTTGCTTCTGGAGTGTACCCTTCGGCGTTTAAAATAGCTACTATCAAATCCTGTATCTGTCATGTCGAACGTGGCAAAAATTTTAGAAAAAATAATAAAATCAAGAATGTATAAGTACTTGAATAAATAAAAGTTAATTTCGGAACGACAGTTTGGATTTCAAGAGAATAAATACATCGAAGATACAATTTTATTTTTGATGTCACGTATTAACAAACTATTAGATGAATCCAAGCCATGCCTCTGCGTATTGTTTTATTTAGAAAAGGCTTTCGACACAGTATGCCACACTCAGCTATTTGAAACTTTAGATGACTATGGTTCAGAAGACCCATATCCAATATAATAGATGTTATATGAGCCATAGACAACAGGTAGTCAAAATAAATTCAGTAGTCAGTGAGGATCTCGTGGTCTTGTACGGTATTCCCCAGGGCACCGTATTAGGGCCGTTACTCTTCATTTTCTATATGTAAAGTAAGTCATTATTTGCTTAAACAAAATTCTGAAGGAACAATTGTGAGCTTGGTAGATGACCCTGCAATTTTATATGAGGCAGAAACTTGGATGGATCTGAGAAGACTTGCTGAGGAAGATTTACCTAATATTAAGGAGCGGTGTGATCACAAATTATTGACAATCAATTATTTAAAAACAGAGTTACCTTTCGGTTGTTATAAAAATACTCTTCCACATTTCTCCTCAATTAATATATACATACATACAGATACATACATACATACATACAGATAGAACAGCCAGAAACGTTAAAATAAGTAGTTCAAAATCTAATACACACATCACAAGTATATGTAACACATTAAGAACTATACTTCTCAGGTATAAATATATGAAAGAAATTATTGAAATATCCACCTTACGAACCGTTTCCTACGCTTTGGTAGAATCCATACTGCGTTATGGAATCATTGCATGGGGAAGTTTTATAAAGGAACGTTTACAAAAATTAGAAATTGTACAAAAAAAAGTTCAAGGTAATAATAATTGACCTGGTAATTCCTGTGGGCAATAAAAATGTACAAAGTATACCTTTCCTGGCAGACTCTGGAGATCCCCTCGGGGAATGTGGATTTCCTAGGATGCTATGATACGGCTACGGCTCGGAGGTCCAGCGCAACTGGGACGTTTTTCTAAGGGCGATATGTACCACAATGGGTGAAATGTTACAGCAACAGGAGGAGATATCTTCCAGTCTGGCATTCAGGAACTCAAGCAATGATGGTCTTCTCAGCTTAGTCACAGAGGAATTTGGTTTTCGGTCATCGCAGCAAATTATAGAAGAAAAAAATTACCAGTATCAGGTTTATCTTTACAATAAATTTGGAAGAAAAAATATGTATAAATTTCGGCTTGAGCAAGATATCAAGAGTAAAATTTATAACTAAAGTGAAGTTAAAAAAAATAATTAAATTAATAGTTCAAAAAAATGAGCTTTAATTAGATATTAAATCCAAGAAAAGAAAAATATTCGGCCAATAGTTACTTAATTATTCAAGTACTTAGGCTGATTGAGAAATTATTTAGTTAATTATCTTTTATTATAAGTGAAATATCAAAAGATATATTTATATATGCAATGTATAGATAATTCTGTTATATTAAAACTATTGAAAGTAATGACAAAACTACAGTGAATTTGATTTTATATTCCAAAAATTGATGATATACTTTTATAAAATTATCAGTAAAAAAATAATATAGAAAATAATGTGGTATACAAATTAATACTACACGATAAAACTTATAGAGAGGTAGGATAGATGCTCTTTGCCGATATGTGAAATTTAAAGAAATGTGGCCTAAGCCATATAAAAAGTGCAAAATACGTTGGAATATCCTAGATAAACTGCCGCACTATAGGGATATAAAAAAAGTAACAGTATTCAAAACTAGTTCTGAAATTGTCAAATTTCTTCAAATTGTCAGATATTATATCTTAATGCTATGACCAATCACTGTGAGGAGAAAATCTATCTAATTATAAGGTTAATATAAACAAATGATAGGTATGTTAACCAGAATAACTGAGAGAGCCTTTAATATGTATTATACGTAAATTATATTACATATCCAGATATTTGCATATTGTGATCATTTATTATTTATGGAGTTTACGTTTTTCCATACATGGCGCCCATTGTGGCTGAAATGGGAATCATTTTCAACCAATTTTATAATCGTTCTCATGGACATGTAGAATAAATTCAAAGTACTATAAATATTCGCGTTCGTAGGCATTGATGGCAGTGTAAAACAAATTTTGATTATCGCAAATTATATTACAACTGCTAGTTTTTTGCCGCTATCAATTATAATTATTTAGGAACAAGGTAACCCTTCAAAGTATCGATTGCGATGTCAGGATTACTAATACTTTTATATATTTCCATGAACAATATAAAAATGTATCGTGTACCTATGGTGTATTTGTTACTGAAGGTTTTCTTATGCAAGAATACTTTGCAAGACGTGTTCCTCCCTTTTTAAACTCCTCTATATTTAAAATGTGACCAAATAGTTATTTGTATACCTAGGCTGCGACTTTCATTTTCGCGTACAGAGAGAATAGTTATTTGTGTGTTAGGAGCGCAAAGTACTGCATTGCCGCTTGCGAAAGAAATTTACCTTATTCTTTCAAAAACGGCAATGGCAGTTTGTGCTTGTAATACATACAACATTTTTTCTACAATCACTTAATGCAGTGTGTTCTTGTAAGTATTTGACATATGTTTATATATGAACCGATTTTTATAAGTTTTTTTTGTTAGCTACATTTCTCATGTGTCATTTTTGACTGACAAGCGCCTGCTGAGGAATTTATAATAAAGAAGCGAGCGGGAATTGACACTATTGCCGCTTTAAAGCGATAATTATGTCATCATCGGAAATGGCGTACTTTGCGTTGATAATTGAAAGCGCAAAAGCCTACTATTGAGGCGACTGTAGAAAAAAAATATTGCAGATACGAAAGATTCTCAAAGTGGCTAAAAAAATTTCGCGGCCGTTGTGTACACACTATTTTTTGTGCAAACGCATCACACCGCATCACATCCATGCATAGTGGATATGATTTTTTGTAACTGATGAAACTATAGATATGATTTAGGTATAAATGACACCACGGTTTATAATATACTTACGGTGGCGTCAGATCTCAGCGTTTCTATGGTAATGATATAAAACACTGACGGTTCGCTCATTGACAAATCGTGAAAGTGTCACTACGCGAAAGTGTCACGCACGCGAAATTGAATTTCCGGCCGCTAGGGTGGACGCGAAATGCCTATTTCGCGACCCGTTGCCCAAAATATTTATTAGTATACCTGGGCTGGGAAATTCCTTTTCGTGTACCATGAGAAAAATTATTGCCGAGGCCGCTGCGGCCGAGGCGCAATAATCTCGAAGTCGCTAAAAAAATTTCGCGGCCGTGGTATACACACTATTTTTTGTGCAACCCTATGCATGGCTGTAATTTTTTAACTGATAAACTATAGTTAGAATTTAGGTATAAATGACACCACGGTTTAAAATATACTTATGGTGGCGTCAGGTCTCAGCGTTTCTATGAAAATGATATAAAACACTGACGGTTCGCTCATTGACAAATCGTGAAAATGTCATAAGGGTAAGGGACGCAAAATTGAATTTCGCGGATGCTACGGAGGACGCGAAATGCCTACTCCGGGTCCGGTTGCACAAAAAGCTATTTATATCCTTTCTCGACGGTACATTCTTTGATGTTGATGGAATGAATATACTTGCGAAGCCAGTTTTTGAAATCATATTTATTATGTAACAGAATTATTTTGACGTTTGAAAAGTTAACTGTCACGTAAAAATCTGTCAAGAGCATAATGCAGTTACGCTTATGGTAAAATATATAACGTTTATTTGTAAAGTAGAAGTTACCTTTCAAATATCGAAAAAGATCGGGAAATTAACGATAATTAAATTCACAATTAATTTTTTTACCATATTACCATAATATGTATGTACAAAGTGGATGCAAATAATGCAGTTTACAGCCGCAGAGTGGCGCCACTCGTACACGTGCACCTAGCGAATAGCCTTTATTGTCTATACTTTCACATAAATGTACCGTGTTATCATAGTTTCTATAGATCTTGTTTACTTGTATTTTAGAATTTGGTCAACAGTGGTTTACATATGTGTTGGTAAATGCCGATTATTACATTAACAGGTCATTACATTTCCAGTCTTTGGCCTCCAATCATTTCTAATTATGAAGTTACCTCCACATGCTTTACAACACGTAGGGCATCCGGTATTTTTTGTCCTTATTATCAATATTTCTTGTTTCTAACAATACAATAAAAATCAAACCAAAAGTCATTATCATTGTCCCAAACATATGATTTTAATCTGTTCTATAGATGTTTCGGTGTACAATTAAAATTATATCACTACCTGGCATCTGCGTCTAATCTACCGGAAAGATGCAAGGAACATTTCATCCAGATTATTCTTTCAGTTGATCACCAGGCTGTCGGGTTTCACCTGTCGTTGTTTTTTTTACCCTGGCGGTTGCCGGTGTTTACTAACGAGGGATGGCCAAATCGCGGCAGGGTCTTAAAGAAGGTCAGCAAGAAAAGGGTTGAGTATGGTAGACGCTCATTAGGAAGTTAGAGACCCGTTATACCTAATAGTTCCGAAAAATGAATATGGGTCATTTAAGCCGATGCACTGAACACCATCTGTTAAGGGATGCACCTTGTGGCCCTGATTTTAAAATATATTTTTACTATGGTAGAATGAGTATGTATGTACCGTTAGAATATATAGATAAATGTTAATGAGGTTCACAGAACATGTTGCATAATAGGTCATTTATCCCATCTAAAATATGTTCACAGTTTTAATTGGTGCACAATCAGACATACTGATATATTATTAACTACTTGTTTGTATTGTTATTGTTATTGCTATTGCTATACTTATTTGTATTGTTATTGTTATTTAGATTTTAATCGAGTAAGTAAGTAAGTAAGTTTAATCGAGTAAGAAAAAAAGACATATATTGTTGTAATGGAAAATATGAGATATATTGTTGTAATGGAAAATATTAAGAATATTGTTGACAATATAGAACTTTGCGATCTGGAGACCAATAGATATTTTACTTAATCTTCCGTAAAAATGGCATTATTTCGATTACAGACGATCAGATATTTATCGAAGATTATTTATTCGGGGAATAGTCATTTCTCAATTAGTTACATTTAACAGTACACGATGAATCCCAAGAAACTTGTGTGGGACAATCGTCAGGTACGATTTCATTACTTTACCTAACACATAATAACACTATTTTTTTAACACGCTTTTATTAGCCTCACCTTTATGTTTGTATGAATCTTTGAACGAGATTTTCACCCGCTCTAAAACGTCAGATTAAACTGAAACTTTGCACACTTATCAAGGACCGATGACAATACAATAATTTCACAACTTTTTCCGAATATCCTCACCAGAACCATCAAAAACCAAGATTTAAAAATGTGGCTCACATTGGCGCATTCGCCACAATATACAATTTACTTATTTCAGTTTGTTGTAGTAGCTACTTGTTTAATCCTGCTCCTGAAACATGCAGTTTCTTATTTAGATACAAAACTCACTCTACAAAACTATATTCTCGAAAACTCGAAAGTTTTTTAGTTTAAAAGAGGGATACTGGAACTAAAAAGTAAAAAATAATGTTTAACTATTAAGATTTTCTAAAAAGCGTGGGGTGCATGATATCAATTATTACAAATATTTCATTGATATCATGCAGCCCGCGTTTTTTTTTAATCTTATTAGTCAAACATTATTTTGTATTTTTCGGTTTACGGTTTCCATTTAAAGCGTCCCCGTTTTAGATTTTTTAAACTATTATTTATTATATTCCCTTCTTCAATTGCAGCTTTATTCCCGCTCATACAAAAATATGATCCACAGAGAGTCAATGAGGCAATTAATGAAGGCACATTCTAACATTAGATTCACATATACAGGGTGTTTCCAAAAATCCTAGAGCATAAAAGAATATAATTTTTATATGGAGTACCCTGTATTGTCTGGTGCTGTTTCGGACCCTGTCAATAAGCCTAAGTTTTTTCTCCTCAAACGCAGCGCGGCGTTGCCAAATTACGATATTTTTAATATCTTCTTAGTCATTATCCACAGTTCATTTAGGATTCAATATCTACTCCATAGATTCTTGATTTATCGTAAATATTTAGGTAATAAGCTTTAGGTAATAAGTCTACTAAGCTAGGCCTAGGGCTTTCAAAATAGTTTTACAAATATTGGTATTTTCAATTATAATATCACAAGAGCTTAAATTATTTCCGGAAATTTTTTTGTGGTCACGAATATTTTTACAGTGACTCGGGATAATTTTCCTAAAATATTGGTGCCCGAAAAAAAATTTCCAGGAATAATTTACGCTCGTGTGATAATCGGTAAGAAAATTTCACACCCCAAGTATAAATCAAACTTGACATTTTACTATAGCGCAATTAGTATTTTATGTTAAGTTAAACTTTATAGAGAATGATAAATAAAAATATTATCTCCTAAATATGTCATATTAATAATAAGTACATTATTTAGTGGTTGGAAAGAAAATAGATAAGATGGCAATGTGTAGATCATATAATATGTATTTATCTTCTCAACCAGGGAACAGGCAAGACCTGTTCTCTGTTCTCAACTGTTAAAAAAATTTCACCTCGCCTCGAAAAAATTTCCGGAAATTTTTGTTGTTGCCATGGTAACGAGTCAAAATAAAGTATCTTATTGGTTTTAAAGTAGAGTTGTGAAATTTTCAAATAAATTTTTTGCAATGTTTTAAATTGAACACTCTATTTTATGATTGATGTTAATGGATAGTTTAGTTCCCATTTTTTTGATTAACACTTGAATTGTGAAATTTGTGATCTTTCCCCTTGATGGATTATCAACAACTAACTTTGGCTTTGTTTTGTCGTATCTATGGAATTAGATAAGTACAGTACTTTCTGTTATTTCGAACCAATGCCAGTTTACCATTTCATGTAAATCTCTTAATTTGTATATGTTTGTATATTTGCTTTATGGTTAAGGTTTAAGTTATAATTTAAAAAAAGCTTAACACTTTTATTATTATTACAGTTTAATTCTTATACCTATGTATTGGTTATGACAGCGATGAATATTAATTCGTTTTTTTTATCATATATTATTTTATTTATTTATTAATTGCATATGTATCAGAAAATGTTTCCAGAATATTTAAAAATATATATAAAAGGTTTAACATATATATACTTTAAGTACCTACTAAATTTTGAAAAAACTTATATCGCGATAAAACATGGAAACGCATCATATTTTCTGTCTTAATAATTTTTAATTCTCGAACATGGCGTGTTAATTCTAGTCTCGGTTTTTGTTTCTCGACGTTATCATACGACCATATCATTCTCGATCTTATAAAAAAAAACTGAGAAATGCATATTGTTTATCTAGTTTTCTTTTTTACAAAGGACCCCGCACGGAACATACGGAAAATGGCCCTCGGTGAAAATGTCCCATATTCTAGGATATTATCCAAAAATCGATGCTGATCAAAAGTCTCCATGGGCCTGAGGTCCGAAACTATCCACCGGAGTTTTTCCAAACCTAAGCTGATGAGTTGAAACGAGCAAACGCACTGCTTTTCGGACCCTCCGCTTGTAATATTCCATTATACATCTGTACAAATCACATATGCGATATGTATATATCGAGAATGTAATATATAAATATACATAATACTCTACTATCTCTCTTTGTCTCGCACTTACAAGCTTTACAAGCTTTTCATATATACCTTCATATAATATATACCCTCAAATCATATCTGTCATGCATATACTGTATACGATTCATCATGCATGTACTGTATATATCATGCATATACTGTATCATGCGTATCTCTATGATTTGATACAATAACAGATAACAATAAATGCCGCTAGAAGGTTACCCAAGGTGTACCACCGTTACCCAAGGTGTACCACGTAGAGGTAACTAGTCGGGCGTACACCTCTTCTTTTTTGTTTTTTTTATTAATTCTTTTACGTGCATACTTCTTTAGACGCATGAGAGTGATTTTTCAAGGTCGCGTCACGACACATTTTATAACATTTTCGCCTCACAAGTGAGATAAAGCATATGACAGATATGAGGGAGAGAGAGAGAATCAGAGATATCGAATGCAGCTTGGACTTGGGCAACGATCCAAGTGTTCTAAAGCGGAAAGAAATTTTGATATAATGAGAAACAGAGATAGCGAATGCAGCTTTAACTTGGGGAATGATCCCCCACAAGTGCGGAAATCAATTTTGATGTAATTTATAAACGATCGTGACAGAATCATAATTAACCAGAATACAATATTACTTATGCACAACGAATTATCCTTTGAAATTCGGAAGACATTCTTTAAAGCATAAATGCGTTAGAATTGAAGGAAATATACTTGAAGTATGTGAAGTAATTCTTATGAAATAGATATGATATACAGGACGTGGTAGTTAGTTGTTTACCTTCCTCTATCACGCAAAATAAAGACTATTTTGTATTTAAGCATTAATTATTTTTGCGAAATCTTATTGAGTGTAACGTATTTTCTTTGAGCGGCCAATAGTTTTCAAGGTCCTTTAAAAATAAAACCATTAATTTCGACCGATTAGTCATAGTCGCAAAATTTATTGAACATGTCTGCAAAAGATTAGGTACCCTGGATGCCCTGGCAAAGATTTGCGGACAGAGATACAACCATGGCTAATGTGATTATGGAGAGGCTATAAACAGTATAAACTAATTCGCAAGGACGTTGTAAAGGAAACTGTAATAATTGATTTATTGGGGAATCTGCTTATTGTGTGCCTTCAAAATATTGGTGACAGTAAAAATGGCATAAAGTAGGTACCACTATGCTTGTTATAGATGTTATTATTTCGTTCGCATTTATCATATATTTTACTGTACGTTTGTTGTGAATTAAATTGAAAATTTGTAGCACGTTTGGAGTTTTGCAAAAATATGGACAACATAACATTATATTAATTTGTAATGGCGCTTTTCTTTTTTTAGTATACATTTAATTACATTACCCAAATTGCCATATTAATATATATATATATATATATATATATATATATATATATATATATATATATATATATATATATATATATATATATATATATATATATATATATATATATATATATACAGGGTGGTCCAGTTTATAATACATTAATTTTAGGAGGTGATAGACAATCAAAAATGAAGGGGACTTTCCCCAGAAAATTTATTTCCGAGGGGATTAATAACGGAGATACAGCCCTTCAAATTTGGGAAAAAATAATCGTTTCATTCGCATAACTTTTGAACCGTTCAACCGATTTTATGCAAATTTTAATCAAAGATTGCTAAAATTAGTCTCTGTCGAATGGTAATAACTCGTTCTGTCAAAATTTTTCAGGAGCGTAGATAATGGGAGGTGCCATATTTTTTCCCCACCTATTTTTTACACCACTGGTTATTTTTTTAAATTGCTCACATTTTTGGATTCCAGATTTAATTTAGGAAAAAACGTTATACTTGCAAATTTTCGATTAGAGGCTTCGTTTTCGAGATATTTGTGAAAATTTGAAAACATGACGCTGAAGTCATGTTTTTAAGTTTTAAAACTTTCGGCAGGTTGAATTTGATTTGAAATGAAGCTAGCACATTCTCAAGGTGCAATACTTCGGATTTTAATACATTTAAACCCTTTCCTATAGTAAACCATGTCTTTTGAAATTTGCTGGGACGCATTTGTTTAAAAAATGTCCAGAGGCGTAGATAATGGGAGATGGAAGATGGCTACCCTTTAACTCCTTATTTTTGACTCCCCAAATTAGTTTTGAAAATAAATTATATTTTTAAATTTAGAAAAAAAATTAAAAATAGTTATTGCTGTAGAATTCTGATTAGATTAACTTTATTACGTTTGTATCACAATTTATAACATTTTACTGAACCAACAGTTTTCAAAGAATACAGCGAAAGGTTTTTTAATAACCATAATAATACAATAACCTATTAATAACAATAATTATTTACAACATATTTTCAAAGTGCAATCCTCCTGCCTCAATACATTTTTGACATCTTTTGGTAATTGAATTGATTGCTGCCAATATTTGATGTCGATTTTAACTTAATTGGTGGCATGCTTGTTGAATTCGTTCAATCAACTCTTCCCTTGTGTCAATTGTTGTTTCGTATACAACATCCTTTAAATAGCCCCATGCATAAAAATCTAATGGGGTTATATCAGGTGACCTTGCTGGCCAAGCCACTGGCCCTCTTCCTACTTCAGGTGGATCGTTATTCGTGATACGCCCTATCCATCTTTCCGGATAATTTTCATTCATCCAGTCTCCCACCTGTCGTCGTCCAAAATGCGCTGGAGCACCATCCATTTGGAACCAACTATTATGGCGTACTTCGACGGGTATATCATCAAACAGGTCGTACAAGTTATATATATATATATATATATATATATATATATATATATATATATATATATATATATATATATATATATATATATATATATATATATATATATATATACATATATATATATATATATATATATATATATATATATATATATATATATATATATATATATATATATATATATATATATAAGACTTCAGTCGAGGTGGTAAGAAAAATGGACCGCAGATATAACCGTTGATTAGCCCAAGCCATACGTTAACACTAAATTCGTGTTGGAAGGACCTAATTCGAATACCTCTAGGGTTTTCTTGAGCCCAAATGTGAGAATTATGGTGATTGAATACTCCCGTTCTTGTGAAACAGGACTCATCAGTCCATAAAATCTTATGTAGGAACTGTGGATTTTCTTGAACAGAATTCAGTATCCAGTTGCAGAAGGTAAGACGACGATTTTCATCACCAGGAAGTAAATTTTGCACTGGTTGTAAATGATATGGTCTTTGATTATCCTTATGAAGAACACGCAATATTTTAGATTTAGATTTTCTCAACTGCAAGGCTGCTCTACGTGAACTTAGCCGAGGATTGTTATTAAAAGCTCTGATTATGGCATTTTCTTCATTAATTTGTCCCCTAGGCTGCCGGTCCATGACGATTTTCAAGCCAAAGTCAAGAAAACGTTGATGCATGGTCACAAAAACACGCGCATTTGGTTGCCTCCGATCTGGATATCTTCTGCGATATTCCCTGACAGCAGCTGCGGCATTTCCATCGCAGAATCCGTAAACAAAGTGTATGCTTGGCATGTTTTCGTGGAGATATTACACAAACAATGGGACACAAGATACAATACAAGTGCAGAAGATGCCGAAATGTCAACATTTCGAGGCGTGACGCAAGGCTACTTGATTATGTGTAGCCCGAAGGATTGCACTCTAAAAATGTGTTGCTTCATTTTAAATCGGCGTTTTCGTACATGTTTTCAAATTTTCACAAATATCTCGAAAACGAGGGCTCTAATCGAAAATTTGCAGGTATAACGTTTTTTCCTAAATTAAATCTGAAATCCAAAAATGTGAGCAATTTAAAAAAATAACCAGTGGTGTAAAAAATAGGTGGGGAAAAAAGGTGGCACCTCCCATTTACGCTCTACGCTCTACGCTCTACGCTCTACGCTCCACGCTCCTGAAAAATTTTGACGAAACACGTTATAACCATTCGACGGAGACTTATTTTAGTAATCTTTGCTTAAAATTTGAATAAAATCGGTTCAAAAGTTATGGGAATAAAACGATTAATTTTTCCCAACTTTGAAGGGCAGTATCTCCGTTATTAGTCCCATTGGAAATAAATTTTCTGGGGAAAGTCCCCTTCATTTTCGATTGTCTATCACCTCCTAAAATTAATATATTATAAACTGGACCACCCTGTATATATATATATATATATATATATATATATATATATATATATATATATATATATATATATATATATATATATATTAAGATTAAGTATTGTGCAAGACAATTTGGTAGGTATCAAATGAGATATTATCATAGATGATTACGAATGCAAAATTATATATGTATGTATTAAGATATATCAGATATAAAAGGGAAAATGGTAGTATAGATTATATAGGAAGTAGAAAAATGTAAACAATAGGTATAGTGTATAGTAGACATGTATAGTGTATAGTAGGATAATGTATAGTAGACATAGTGAAGATGTAACGCTAAACACAAATAAACTCGATAACTGATGTGAGAGAGTGTGCATAGCATGGACAGTAGTATAAATAAAGGGACAATGCATAGATTTTATTAACAAATTGAATCAAGAGGGCATGAAAACAAAAACCAGGGGGAAACAGGGAATAAACATAATAATTGGAGAGAAAATAAGGATAGCAGATAGAGATAGAGATTTGGAAGGAGTTTTTCAGAGAATAATTAAGAGGAAAGAAAAGGCAAGAGGAAAGAAAAGGCGAGGAGAGAAAAGATGGAGCGTAGATTGGAAATATAAATTTGTAAGCAGCTTGCAGAGAGAAAAGGGGGAGAAGAATATTAAAGGAGTTATTGGTGCATCAGGCCATATGGATGGGGCATGTTGAAGTTCAATAAAGGTTAGACGTACAAGGTCAAGTTGTGAAAGTGAAAGCGTATAGAAGCGACAGTAAACAAACTTACCTTATAACATTATAAAGATATCGCACTTATTTTGGCGTTAAAATGTAGTAATTTTTATGCTCTTCAAAATAACTTGAAAAAAGTTTTATCCTGCTAGTTCACTTTTTTAATAAAACGTGAAAAACTAACTTGGATTGACAGCGCCGTAACTAACTAAATAGGCTATATCATTTAAACAACGCTTTCGTTAAAAATTTCAAACTTTGCGCTGAATTAATTTATGCAAATAAAACCATAGCTTTGCATTTAAAATTTTTGCGAAAATACATAAGACATTTGAAATAACGCCATCTATGGGTTTCCATTTTGAGGTAAACGAAATTTTTTTTTGATGAGACATCAAAGGCTTCCCCGCCTTTTCTGTTGAGTGATAGTGCTAAATATCAGTCACAAAAGTTTTGCGCCATAAAACCAGCTATCCATATTTGTGCTATTTAACATACCTGAATAGGAAACATTTCTAAAAAAAATTCAATTCTATTTAACGACTGTAGATTGCGCCCCTAGCAGCCGAGCTACGAACTTGAAAACGTGATTACGCAGCAAGCTACGAACTATTTCCAGCGATTTCTCTTGGTCGATTTACTTAAAAAAAACCCGAAGCTCCAGGGCGTATGCTTTCCGTAATATCGTACTTCGCCGACCAGAGTGGTACACCCTGTATATATATATATATATATATATATATATATATATATATATATATATATATATTAGCTTTTAAGTTCTTTGCTATTCATATTTGTTGTTTTGCGAAAAGAAATCTTGGGTTTGTAGCAATTCATTACATAGAGAAATAAGCAAATAGATAAATAATAAGGAAGATACACTTACCAGTTAGAACCAACTTAGAAGTTGTACAAGTTATTTCTCACCTTCATTGAGGATCTTCAGAGTGATGTACGATTTGTTTTATTGATAATTTATACTTGAATTTAAAATATTAATGTCTTAACACTTTCAAGGATATTTTCTGACATTAGTTTTTGACGGAACTGACATTCATAGAAACCACATACCTACTCTACTATTTATATTTGTTTTATTTAAATATATTATATATAAAAGCATTAGGGATACAGTTATCCAGAAGATGTTAAACTTTAGAATGCATAAAATCTTATAGAATCTATTAAAACAACTATTTTCCTAGCTATATGCTAGAAAATATTGAATTACATATACAATATAATTCTGAAACATTTAAAGAGGGAGTGATATAGAAATTGCTTGCTTAGTCAAAACTGAAATCATTTGTTGGATTGGTATTAATTGTTATTTTGAAATTCCATTTAAACTTACCATTTGTATAATTCGATACACTCAGAAACGAATCATTTAGAGGTTGCACAAGTTCTTTCGCCTTTATTGAGGCTCTTTAGAATAATGTATGATTTAGTTAATTGGTCATTTATACTCTAATTTACCATTAATACATAATAGTTTTATAGTGTCACTTTTATGTGACATTCTAAAGAGGAGTGGGGCAAAATGTACAATAATATTAATTTTCAATAGTGGTGGTTGAAAATCAGTTTTACAAACTTTCAAATGACATTACTATGTTTGTTTGCTATATGTTACTGCTATATGTAATAAAGCTAGAGCATTTTTGGCGCCACATTTGTGTTATCTACTATATTTTGGTGTAAATACTAATCAGCAATCAGTGTTTCCTAATAACGGCTTTGAATTACAAAATCAAGGTTAGATAGAAGGCTATTAATCATGGATGAAGGATCTAATTATCAGGTACAAAACTTTTCATTTCAATTAGATGAAAAAACGAGATAATTTTGAAACCGAAATAACCTCGCACAACAAAAATGTTCAACCATTCTTTACCTTCCTTAAAGTATCACATGATAAACTCTTTGCTACAAATTTTTAGCTGGTAGGAAAGACCACAAGCATTTGGTCTAATTTTGATTAAGAGATGGACTTCGATTAAGAATCATAGAAAATAATCGCCGCAAGTTGGGTATATAATTACTAATTATTCAGTGTAGTTAATTCGTCTCGATTTAAGAAAATAGGGATAAATTTTAATATGTGGGTATTTATATGGACTTACTATAGTTACTTTAGATGGAAATTCTACACACAGAATATTCTAGAAAACGGATTATTTGTTTAATAATATTTTTTATATATCTAAAACAATATGTATGACTTAAGTTACTGTTAGTTGTTGTTGTTGTGAATCTTAAATATTAATAAACATTGTTATTATATTTATTACAAAATCTGTAGAGGAAATCTAAATCGAAATTACTTGTACACCATGGCCCGAAAATTTATACTTTTATAAGTATGAATTACAACTGAATGAGTTTTAATATATTTCTAAAATTCACTATCGCACACACCCGGATATGCATAAGATTTCATAAACGCAAGTAATATTACATGTTTGGTTGGATTAATGTATCGGTTTGGTTATTGAAACACTAACAGAACTTCGGCATAAACTGTGGTACCAACCCTTTTAACGTTTATGGCCTTTTCTGCGAGATGCAGTACCGAAATTCTAAGAAATTCCTTGTAGTATCATCTATTGTATGAAAGTATGAAAGGTATTAACAAATTGCGAATATTTACCCAGAAAAATAAATCGTAGTCAGCAGTGCAATATCCTGTTGTTGACCAAGACATTTATCAAAATATAAAGAATACCCGTGAAGAATAGAAAGTTCGGACACTTTCTTTCTAAAAAGAATTTTTGCAAAGGTTGCGAATTATATACAATGCATCTTGGCAGGTAAACGGTTATTCTTGAATGCAGAAAGTTCACAACGGAATGACGAGACACTACTTTTTATTAGTATAATTGACTTTTACTTTCTCGTACAAGCTGTCTAATTTATTGTTAAATTTAGGGTAATATTTATTAGGTAGGTACTTACCTACATCATAATAAATATACCTATTTAATGTTTGGAATACATAGATGATGATGATGATGATTATAAATAATGATTTTATTATTATTTTCATTTAGGGTCGTATAATGTAGGAAGATGTATACAAGACATCATTTATAAAATACCATAGTCATACCGTAAAAATATAAATTTAGTCTACTTTTCTGAAATATATTATAAAAATTATGTTGAGGTAGGTATTAGTGGATTTATTTAATATTGTTACTATTCAACAGAGAAGTATGGACAAAAATCCAGTTAGCAACAAACATCGACCTCGTGGATCCCATGGAACATAAGTACTCGATGGATGGTTTTAATCCGTTTACCTCCGTCAAAAATAGAAAAATAGAAGAATTATTAAGAGGTAACGGTATTTCCATAAGGGTCGTCCTTTGCACATATTTTACATTATATATAATGTCTTTACTGCATTTACTACGTAGCAAATGCAGTGAATTTTTGTATAGTAAATGTAGTAAATTACGTGATTGATCTTTTGATTGGTCACGTGACTGTGTTAAACACAATACTATAACCTAACATTTGATCCCAAAAAGCGTGGGTTTGTGTTATGCAGTGAGCTGTAAATAAAATAAAAGCAGTTAAGATTACGATGACAAGTAATTTTTGATTTCTTAACCCATATATGGGCAACCCCCGCTCCCCGGGTCGGTTCCCGCCCTCCACCAACTTCAATCCGGCCCACACGAGATTAAGAAAATTCAAGTAACGATATCAATCCAAATCAACATTCGTGAAGTCGCTCGTGCACAAGAAGCTATCTAGTACGATCGAGAGTATTCTAGTTGCTTATTGGGGGAATATACCAACCGCTCAACGCGCGTGTCATCTCATTACTTCCTAACAACTGATAAAGTTCGCATCGCATATTCGCGTAGGGTCAAGAGTACGACACGGGAAATATTCAAGCAAATTCTATCAACAGGTCTGGTTTAAGAATGCGGAAAGTATACACAGAATTCAATTCCAAGACAACTGGACCGATGGATACTTTTTTTATCTTGCACAGTGGCTTGCACACACCTATATGTTTGTTGCGCAATGAAATAATTTCTGTTTTAAAAGAATACAATATGAAGCAGCATTAGCATGTCGCTCAATATAATGTATGCACGGGTCAGTTAAGAAAATATAATAATAAAAAACTCATTACCCATTTAGGGAAACAGCAACAAATATTCCATTCAAAAAAATCAAATCTAGACAGTGTTGTTAAAGCTAGTTTTATAATTAGTTCCAAAATACCGAAAACATCGAAGTCATTTTCTGCAGGACAGTTTATTAAAGAGTGCCTAGTAGATATTGCAGAACTTTTGTGCCCAGAAAAGAAGAAAGAGTTTGAGAAAGTGAGCTTATCGCGACGTACTGTTGTTCGACGTATAGATATGATGGCTAGCGATTTAAAAAAAATATTGACTGATAGATTGGCTGATTTTCAAGCATTTTCGGTTGCTTTGGATG
This sequence comes from Tetropium fuscum, assembly GCA_964058915.1. Lineage (NCBI taxonomy): Eukaryota > Metazoa > Arthropoda > Insecta > Coleoptera > Cerambycidae > Tetropium > Tetropium fuscum. Next base: position 18,054 of record CAXKVY010003355.1, on the reverse strand, counting down.
CTAGTACAGATTTATCTGACAGAGGCGGTGATGAAGAATTTGAAGTGACATAAGAATTACTGGCTTTACGGCCGCTACAAGGGACCACTACTGGAAAATATATTTTTACAGAAGTGCAAAGAAAGTACTTTTGACCAATATATGGTGTAAATTATTAATTGCAATGCTATGTAAATTGCAATGGTGTAAATGAGTTGGAGTGTGCAGAAATGGTGCGCCTTCAGTGGTCGGTTCAGGAAAAGGTTTTAACGGAATTCTGAAGGAAAGAGCAACCGCTATGAATGTGCAAAAATGTGATTTAATAAATCTGCATTGCATTATTTACCATCAAAACTTGTGTTCTAAGTCCATTCGACTGAAGAATGTTATCGATGTGGTAGTAAATACCATTAATTTCATTAGATACAGTGGCTATAACCATCGCCAGTTAAAAGCATTTTTGGATGAAATCTAAAAAAGTACTAAAAAGGTGTTATGACCTTAGAAAAGAAATAGCTGATTTTATGGAAATGAAAGGAAAACATTGCCGCAAATTTGTGATCCAACTTGACTTTGTGACTTGGCATTCCTGGCAGACATCACAAGACACTTAAATTACCCGAGCTTGAAGCTTCAAAAACAAGGTCAATTGGTAAATCACCTGTTCAGTCATCTTAAAGCTTTTCAAAACAAAATTCGCTTGTTTCCCCAAGTGAGAAATTTTTTTTTTCATTTTTTAACATTATCCAGTCACCAAAACATTGAATACGGTCGCTATGCTGATGAACTGGAACTACTGTCAGAGCAATTCACTGATGGTTTTTCCGATTTAAAGAATATGGAAAGCACTTTCAAGTGTAATGTGGGAGATGCTCTGCTTCACCTACAAATGGAGTTGATCAAGCTTCAAGAAGATTCATATTCAAGAAGACTCATATTCAAGAAGACTCACATATGTAGAAGACTCATATAAGAAGACTCAAAATTTGATGATGTGGAACTAAGCGAATTTTACAGAACATAAACATATAATTAATAACAAGAAAATAAATTTGTAGATAATGTAGTATAAAATGAATGAAATATAAAATTGGCAATGTGGATTTACATTTAAAATTACATGAACTGCCAGGAGTTGAATCATCTCTATATAAATGGTTTCTTCAAGAGATATCGTCACATGCCACAGTGTCGGAAAATTTAAAGGTGAAATTTTTATGAGAATATTTGTTTAAATGGGAAAAGAATGAGAAAATATCTTTCATTTAGAGTTTTTAAGGCGGGATATCGAGGTTGCACTGTACTTAATTAAACGAAACCAGAAACTTCCTGAACATTGCGAAAAATTTTTCAATATTTTTACATTACAGTCTAACTCAAGGGTGACGTGGAAATGTATTCCTACTTATTATTTGAGAGCGGCTTTTTGAGCCTCACCTCTTGCAGCTATCATCACCCGCCACTGTTTCTGGTCTTAAACCATCGAGAAAAAAGAAAATTGGAGGTGGGTACGAGGTTTTATGCGAATGCAATTAGTCTCACTTGTGATAATGAAGAGTAATTATTATTCTTATCCATATATCAATAATTTATTTCATACCACGTGCGCTGTTACTAGAATTTCAAGTATATTATAAAGATTAAATACATTTTTTTAGGAAATAGTGTTTATTAGAATATTTCTCCGAAAATTTATTATTACAAAATTTATTTATTATTATTACTATTACTTTATTACAAGCTCTTATTTAACTTGCAATGTTTGTATGTTTGTTCGGGTCAAATCTTGCACTGAATTTTGAAGTAGTTATACTCAACCGATTGAGCTGAAATTTTGCATACACGTTTAGTTTGGCTGAGAATGCATGGTTAGCTAAGTGACGTCATTCTAAATACAACGTAGCGGAGCACCCAAGATGGCGGACTAGTTATTTTTTATGCACTTCCATAATGTGGGCATCAACGGAAAGGTTTTGCTGAAAAGAATATGAAGATAAAATAACGTCACTCTAAATCCAATATGGCGGACTCTCAAAGATGGTAGACCATGTTTTTTTATGCACTCCCATAATATGGATATCAAATAGAAGGGTTCAACAGAAAAAAAAATAAAATGGCGGAAAACAAGATGGCTATACCAATTTTAAAGAGTTATAACGTGGCAAAGGTTAGGGATAGTTTGGTGGTGCTCGAACAAATATTGTAGGGACCGACTACTACTGATAAAAATTTCAAGATGACCGATCTAATATGGTGATCAGAAACTTGTTGTTGCTTCAATCCGTCTATTATCCCCAGGTTTTTGGAGTCCCCGATTACCATTTTGAGGGCGAATTGTTCAGGTCAATTCTTGCAACTGAATTTTAAAAGTAAGCCTTAAGTGTCTTCATACTATGACTTGTGTAATTTGGCAAGATGGGTGTCGATAGCATTGGTTTGCAACCCGTCTGAGAGAAAGAAAGCTCCAAAATCTAACCCAGAACTGTGTTTCATTAGGCACAAGTAAGCTTTAAGCTGATATAAGTAGAGTTAAGTAGTCAATTCACTGGAAGGTGTCCTTATTGAAGAACTAGATTATATTAAATTAACAGGCAAACAACCAGACAACAATGACGCATGAAATGAAATAAACACTTAGAAACATGTCCAGCGATAAATAAAAAATAAATTAATAGTTAAGTAAATAGTAGAAAAAAACATGTTTAAAAACAAGCTTTAATTTAAATGCTCTAAGAAGAAGAAAATAAACTATAAATTAAGTTAAACCCATCAATTTATTAAGTTACACAATTTATATGATATAAAAGCTTGTCCCGAGACTTACTTTTGTAGATAAACAAGAATACAATATTATGTAACTTTCAATATCAAGTTACATATATATATATATATATATATATATATATATATATATATATATATATATATATATATATATATATATATATATATATATATATATATATATATATATATATATATTGTATTCTTGTTTATAAATAATTCATAAGTAATTTCTAAGAAAAAATAGTGTTTTTTTATAAAATAAGTAAATCTCAGGACAAGCTTTTATATCGTATAGGTATAGATTGTGTAATGCAATAAATTGATAGATTTAGTTTAATTTAAAGTTTATTTTCTTCTTTTTAGAGCATTTAAATAAAAATAAATTTAATTTAAATAAAAATAAATATTTTTGAATACCTGTTCTTTACAAATAGTTCAAACAAAAATGGATCAAAATATACCGCCCGAGCAGGGACTTGAACCCTGGACCCTTGGATTAAAAGTCCAATGCTCTACCGACTGAGCTACCCGGGCTATGCGCTGAAACTATTTCTCAGTATTAGATTATCAATACCTATAAGATATTAATAGTTCCTATGAAAACAAAGCAGTGAGGCAACTAAACAACATTTAAATCTATTTAAAAATAGTTTACCGGAGAAACTACTGACAAATACCGCCAATACTTCGCTAGCGGTAATACATAAGGCCAATTCCGTGCAGTGGAATTTTGATATATATATATATATATATATATATATATATATATATATATATATATATATATATATATATATATATATATATATATATATATATATATATATATATATATATATATATATATATATATATATATATATATATATATATATATATATATATATATATATATATATATATATATATATATATATATATATATATATATATATATATATATATATATATATATATATATATATATATATATATATATATATATATATATATATATATATATATATATATATATATATATATATATATATATATATATATATATATATATATATATATATATATATATATATATATATATATATATATATATATATATATATATATATATATATATATATATATATATATATATATATATATATATATATATATATATATATATATATATATATATATATATATATATATATATATATATATATATATATATATATATATATATATATATATATATATATATATATATATATATATATATATATATATATATATATATATATATATATATATATATATATATATATATATATATATATATATATATATATATATATATATATATATATATATATATATATATATATATATATATATATATATATATATATATATATATATATATATATATATATATATATATATATATATATATATATATATATATATATATATATATATATATATATATATATATATTATGTATCTATTAAGGCGGGTATTCATTTGTTGTGTAACCGCGTATGGCATCACCGTTGCGAATACGGGAAAACGTTACATAGTTGTGTAGCAAAATATGATACAAAGAAACGGACACGACGAAAAACGGACACGATATATTCTAGTTTATGAACCCAGTCATAAACTATCTCGCATTTTTGAAACTATAATATCATAGAAACAATCAGAAAATCTCGCATTTTTGAAACTATTGCTAACGTACCTTATAAGTATTTAATATCCGCGCCATCTCTACAAAAGAAGCAATACTTACACATTATTGTACTACCCAGGTAGGTTTCTACTCAGTAGGACAAGTAGCCTTTCACAGAAATAAGCTAGAACTAAATTTATTTCCAATACCAATCTTCTTATTTTCATCCTCAATAGGTACAAATAATATAACAAATAATACATATTATACTCTTCGCTGCGAATTTGTTAATATTATAACTAAATATATATGTAAATAATCATGTACCTAGTATAATAGATAAACTATATCTGAGTTGTCATTATGTTATAAATCACTTAGCATAGCGACTTGCTATGCTAAGTGATTTATAACACTTATATAGCGAGTTTAATATAATTATATAAATTATATAGCGATTTTAATATAATTTTCCCCATTTGGCAATCAAGAATTAAGTTCTGTTCTAGATGCTTGATGGTGAAACTTTTTATGCCAGGTGCGATTGCTATTATGAGTATTATTATGAGTAATGTTTGAAAATCTGCAAGCTTTTTAATGCAAGCTTTCCTAGTTTCGGATTTAAATCATTGTGGATTCTTATGTTAAAAATTTTTGAACAATGGAACAATATATATATATATATATATATATATATATATATATATATATATATATATATATATATATATATATATATATATATATATATATATATATATATATATATATATATATATATATATATATATATATATATATATATATATATATATATATATATATATATATATATATATATATATATATATATATATATATATATATATATATATATATATATATATATATATATATATATATATATATATATATATATATATATATATATATATATATATATAATAATTTTTATTAATATTGGAATTTTCAACTACTGCAGTAACTATATCAAATTGTATAGCCTCACCATTAATTTTTCCTTGCTGTATGTTCTTCTTATAATTAGCATTCGCAGTAAGTTCAAAACGCTCTTTAAGTTTTCCATAACATTTTACTTGAGATTTTCTTCGCTGGCTCAGGATTTAGCGCACCATATACTCTGGACGCCAATAAACAATTTCTATTATATTCTGCTAGTAAATAAGTCATCTTAACTAATTCTTGAGTAGAATAATTCATATTAACGTTTTATACCAGGTACAATTATTAATAGGATAACAAACACAGGTAGTAATACAAGCCACTAAATGCGACTTTCAAAACTACGGAGAAACTAACAGTAGTTTTGTTTGTTGCTTAAATTTGTCAAAGCCTTCTTTGTACCAATTGGATTCTACTCGTATGTTGCTCGAGATCCTCTATGAAGTACCTATCTCAAACATAATGAATGCATCTTTTTTGGTAAACATAATTAACAAAAATAAATAATTAGAATTTAGAATTTTCTGGTTAATTCTTTAAGTACAAGGTTAATTTTATATGTAAATTTGAAGCAAAATTCTGGTAATTCTGTTCGTTGGAAAGAAAATTACAAATATCTCAAAAATTGCTAACTTTAGCCCCTGCAATGGCAATACCAGAAGAAAGATAATTTAATTCTACATCTGGTCATCAAAAAATACAGGGTGTTGTATTTTAAAAAAAAGTTTGAAATTAGCTAAATGTGGCATAGAAAATGTAACACTTGGTATAATATTTTCAATTCTCTTTTAATTGCGGAACTTAGACCACTCTATTTTCTTACGCTGTGTCAAAAATTATATTTAGAAATACCATATGAAAAAAGTTATAAAGCTCTTTCCATACCGCCTGTCATATTTTTCTTAAAATGGTAAATATCTCCGAAAGCTGAGGGTTTAGCCTAGGGTGCGACACATGTTTTTGACTCAAAGTTTTGCGCTTTCTTCCCGAATCTCGAAAAATATATAGGGTGTTCCATTTAAGGTAAGAAAGTTAGTTGTTGCCCTGGAGATATTTTTAAAAAACGCCAAAAAAACATACGAACAACCTGGGATAACACACATTTTTCTCTGATGAATAGCAAAGGTGCTACAGAGCAAATACGCACTAAAAACTCACCCTGTCTTTATTAAGATGAAAATTAACTTTACACGATTTACTATCATGTTAAACCATATGTTCAGACAGTAAACGTTACAGTATATAAACATTTCTAATGTACCATATATGGAACTTATGAGTTGTTGATATTATAACTAATTATGTCTATAAGTAACTATATAGTGCTATATATAAACTATAATTTAAAGTTATAATGAAAGTAGAAATCATTCAGCACATATGTCTCGCTCAAATATTGTACAAGACAATATATTAGCAAACAGTACATTATCAAACTTATTACAAACCCAAAGGTATATAGAGCTTAAATACCAACCTTGAATTCAGTACTGTATACCCAGATTTGGGAAAATAATAGAAGTATTACCATGTGAATTTTATAATTGGTTGCAGGCTATGTAGAATATTCAAAATACCAATAAATGTCATATTGCAAAGGTTACTGAGCATGATTTAAATAATAATGTACCATACCTGAAACAGATATTGATTAAATAATTGATAAAAGAAAATTATAGAAAATAGTTAATAAGAAACAAGATTGTAAACTGTACATATAAGAAGGGATACTGAATTTGTGAGGTGCTGCGCAAATAAACGCAATGAATGACGTGAGAAATGATGCATAGAGCATGAGCCTTATGAAAAAAAAAAAGAAATCTAGAGAGGGAAAAAGGAAGATGGGACTGGTAATCCATAATTGAGAGTTCCAGTTCCAGAGAGTCAAGATGGTGACGGGAGATGTAAAGTATTCCAGATTGCCGATTCAGATTTTCGTTTTTCCTCAAAACTTTCAAGTTTGTTTATTAGCGTCATTAATGTCATAAATTTTAACATAGGTTAAATTATTTGTATGATTGTAATCATATATAATATTTTATAGACTATAACCACAGATAAATTATCTTGTATTAGAGCTGTATTAGAGCTAAAGGCATATGGTACTATTTTCTATGATACACATATTTCGCATTCTATCATTTTCTGACAATTTCCCAGGGTAATATTTTATGATTATATTCCACATATTATCACAGTAATTAATTTAGATAATAATAAATTGTTAATATATATATACAGGGTGAGTCAGTTTTTTGTAGACAAACTTTAACAGGGGATAGAACGCACGTTTTTAAAAAGAAAAGTGCCTATAAATATATGGCCGATCTAGCTTCCTAAGGAAGATACAAGGTGTTAAAGTTTCATTTTTTTTTTACATTAATGTGTAATATTTTCTGAACGGAATGATATATTCACTAAATATTTTACACATATCTTAACCTGCATAGGATCAACATGTTGTATTGTTCCTGTCCAAAATACTATAGTGGATGTTACTTTTTTCGGGTACTTCGGATATTCTGCATAATGGAACTTTTTTTTCGTACGCCACTGACATTATCTGATACATATTTCTAAAATAACGGCCCCTTAGTAACAATTTTGGTCTCTTGTAACTTTGCTCTAACTACGACAGTTTTAGAGATATTGGCCGTTGTTTCTCTGACAGTGTAATGTCGTTATTATATTTTTTTTTCTCGAATTCTCTTTATGACTTATAAACGAACGCTTAGATTTTTTCATGTTTGGGGGATAATGCCTATTAATTAAGGCGCATAAAACAAGCGGTAAGAATGTTCAAAAACTTGCACAGTGGCGGGGTGGAAGGGGTGCTCCACCCCTTTCGTAAACAGAACATCTACGCCAAAGACTATTTAAAAAAAACTGTTATTTTCATTATCTACATAGAGTTTAACAAAAATAATGTCCCTTCTTCTGTTTCGAAATTCCTGTGCGGTTCCTAGTTATTTTGATTTTTAGTGTTTGATGTGGTACTAAATTAAGTAATTTAAATTATAATAAAAAAAAATTATAATAACGACATTACACTGTCAGAGAAACAACGGCCAATATCTCTAAAACTGTCGTAGTTAGAGCAAAATTACAAGAGATCAAAATTGTTACTAAGGGGCCGTTATTTTAGAAATATGTATCAGATAATGTCAGTGGCGTACGAAAAAAAGTTCTATTATGCAGAATAGTCGAAGTACCCGAAAAAAGTAACATCCACTATAGTATTTTCGACAGGAACAATACAACATGTTGATCCTATGCAGGTTAAGATATGTGTAAAATATTTAGTGAATATATCATTCCGTTCAGAAAATATTACACATTAATGTAAAAAAAAAAAAAATTTTAACACCCTGTATCTTCCTTAGGAAGCTAGATCGGCCATATCTTTATAGGCACTTTTCTTTTTAAAAACGTGCGTTCTATCCCCTGTTAAAGTTTGTCTACAAAAAACTGACTCACCCTGTATATATATATATATATATATATATATATATATATATATATATATATATATATATATATATATATATATATATATATATATATATTCTTATATTTTTATATTTTTATAGCTACGAGTATACTCATAATAGTTTCATGAGCGTCTATCTAGCATAGCAAATATCAACAACAATCTAAATCAGCAGTCATTAAACTTTAAATAAGCACACTACAATTTGTAACGTAGATGAAAGCTTTCCGTATAATTCACGCCAATGTGACAAGTACATACACATATAAAAAGTGAAATACTTCACAGATGAATTCACCACAACGATCCAAAATTATAACCGCAATTTTTTTGCTGTGTTATATAAAACTGTTTTCATTTTCTTATCATCAATACGTGGCGTTCGATATTTATATTCATAATTAACAAGGATTTAAATACGGAATTTCCAATTGAAATTAGTTTCGGACTTAAGGAATTTATAGAACCTTAATACTGTGATACAGTAATGCTCATGCTTCCAATCTTGGGGGTTATTAATCAATATATAATATGGCACATTATAGCAACAGCCCTATAAAAATTACAATTTTTTAATACCAAATTACCACAAAGTTATTTAATGGCGCTGTAATACCATAAACTAGTATTACGGTGATGCTATTTTCGCATATGGCGATGATGAATATAACCTGAAATACACATGAAGTTCAATGCTTCTAGTACATTTGCAAGATGGAGGGATATGTGTAGGTAAGTATGTCGATGGCCGGTATTGACCTCTAAGAAGACAACAGTGTTACGTTCGCGACCGCCTTGCGATTGCCGTCATCGTTGAATACTTGCAATGGCCTTCCATTTCTTCCTTCCTTGAATGCCAGCTCATTTGGTAAATCCCACCATGATTTTATTATATTGAAACAAGTATGGAATATATGATGGTCTGATAATGGGAATATTCGGTCGAAGATAATATTCTTGCAATGTCAAATTAACTACCAATTATTAGTACTACAGTTTTTCGCCAGTTTGCGCATTAATAGGGCATTTATTGTATAGGGTTTTATTAAAATATCTATGTTAAATTAAGCTTCGTTATCATTGGCCAACCTCAACGTAAATGAGCTCAAGTAGTACTTTCAACTTTCGTGGCTTTTATGCCTTGCACAACCAGCTCTACTACACGGGCACCGGCACCGTGAGGTCACACCCGTGTACCTTAGAACACAGAACCTGAGGAGTACGTTTGTTCCCAAGGACTTATCCAGCGGGCACTTCAAAAGGACGACAGTCAGTGGCGGAGCACAGCACAGTGGTGCGATGCACAAGGACCCAAGTCTACAGGGTCGCCGCGACCCTCAATCGTTCAAAAAAAATGTAAATAAAAATGCAGCAAGTGTTCTTTCTCATACAAAAGATATATTAAGACAACTTCGATCAATATTGATTCTGTGAAGGAAGAAGCCGTAGCCCTTGCGATTAAATGGAGAGTGATAACACATTTTCAGATGAAATGTCAACACCAAGTCAAAAAGCACTTTAATGAGTTATGACTTAGAAATCAATGTATTTTATTACACAGTAGACCTAGTTTATTATTTACTAGCGAATGTCAGCTATATTTGCCAACTACAACTCACCTATATTTTCGTTTACTAAATTTACCTTTGGCTTCTTAGTTCCTAAAATTCTTGCAAATATGTCTGAAAATAACATTCTTGAACAGTGTAATAAATTACGAAACAAATACTCAGAAGTTTTGGCAGAAAAAATCAAATCACTGCAATTTATAAATATCTTTTTTCTTATCATTTTTATCATAAAATTATTTTGTTTGTTTTCGTAGTACTTACCTATATATTTATATTTTGAAATATGGATATTATATTGTAATAATATTATAGAGAAATATTTAATTTATTTATAGTATACTTATACTTATAGCAAATAATATAAGACAGTAATTTGCTTGGATCACTTTAGAGTCATGAACACTCTATCCTCTTAGAGGGGGTTCAATTAGGATTATTAGTTTTCATATAAAATGTCTTTAAAATTATTTGTTGATAAATGAAGTTAATGACTCATCATCATTGAATTTAATTGTACGCAAACATTTTTTTAACGTAAAATTTTTTGTGAAGCTCAAAGTTATATTAGTTTTTTTAAATTATTCCCTGAAATTGCAAAACAAGATAGAAGAAGTTGTGATTGCATATCATTATGTTTATTAACAGATTTTGTTTCTGTGAAAACAAATTTTTGTTACCTATTACTAACCTGCGACAAAACCTAGGTAACTTAAATCTAATTACATGGGACCAAGTCCTCTGACACAATATTTCTCAATTTTTAATTTAGAATTATTTATTACCTTATGTTGTAAAATATGTTAATCCTTTCATGAACTTTCACAAAACTTGTCACCTTCAAAGTCACTTGTACGCGAACTAGAAACTGCTACTGGGCTCTGGTGGAGTGTCATCTAGCGGGATATCACTGCACTGCCTCTGGAATGCTGACTGCCTTCGCTGGTATCTTGCCTTGGGATTTATTTACCAAGCTTTTCCCTTCTTTACTCGTAAAAATGACGAAGGCACTTATTCATGCAGTTTTCCTGCTTCTAGACCCTATGCACTGATATTATTGCTTACTTAGCGAAAATTAACCTTTATTATTTCAATTTACAATTACTTTTTACTAATAATTTTTTATAAAATTCAAGATCGTGGCTGTTGCTTTCGGACGCCGCAATTAGACTCTCTTTTTAATTGTTGGTTGTTGCTACGGATGTGCCTTATTAAAAGACAGATGCAACTTCTTGGTTATCTACTTCTTTCTTGTTCTGTTATTTTAATCTGACCAATCAGATTAATTCATAATATTTGATTTATTTAATTGCACTTGAAACTATTACACTTTAATTATCACTTACTATATATACTATATCACATATATAATTTTGAATTCTGAATACATTCATACAGTTAATTTCAATTTCTGACGTATAACTTCACTTTCTGTGTGGCGCGTTCCCTCTAGTTTTTACAATTTGCTTCCTAGCTAAACTCTCTAAACCCTTGTTTACAATTATGTTTTTGCATTAATCCTTTAATTTGCACACAGCTTATTAGTTATTGATATATGATAATTATTAGCATGACTTGTCTATTGTAATTTCACTTGAACAAGATTTTTGTGGCGATTAATTATTTTGTTATAACGATAATATGTTTTGACCAAACACGCGCGTAGCTGGTTGATGTTCAGCTGGTTGATACTCTGTTCGTTGGTTATAGGCAAGTGTTTGTGTGCGCTTATGTTATACTCTGTTCGCTAGTTGTAGGCTACTGAATTTAATTTAATTTCTTGTATTTGATTGTCGATCAAAATTTAGGTTCTATATTCTCGTTTATCTCAATATAATAATAATATATATATATATATATATATATATATATATATATATATATATATATATATATATATATATATAATAATTCGTTTAACAAATATTTTTTATGTGACTTGGGCGCCCAAATAATTTTTCTGCACAGTCCCTTAGGTATTTTTACTCCGCCACTGGAGACAGTATGAAATTGTGGCGAAAAATCAAATATTTTTAACAGTTTATACGAGAATATATTATTTTGGAGGATATAGAGAACAAATTTTAAATACCTACTTATATTTTATGGTCCGATAAAAATATTAACGAAACCCGGATATTTAACACCTTGTAGGTCGGACCAGGAACTGTGATGAAGTTACGTTTTCCTTGTCTTAATTGATTTTCCTTTTTTTGATACTACACCAATATTTTAAGTAAACGTACATAGCTCAGTAGAACGCAGTTTAAGGAAATCGCAATATTTTCGTCTATCTCTTTGCTTATAGTAGTGTTGTAATTGATTATAAAAACCTTTATGGTGAGATTGACAGAACCTGATGATTTACTTGGCTTTAACCAATACTTAACAAAATGAAAGGCAAAGGCATCTAAAATTAAATATAACATAGTACAACTTTCAAAATAAATGTCATTGGAGTTCAGTAAATCAAACGATACTTAATTTCATAAAATTATATGTTAAATACCTATGATATTATTATCGATATATGATACTTATTTTCTAGAAAAATTACTTACAACTGACAGTTTAAGCAACGGTGTATAAGAAAAGGAGACCGACAAAATTCCTAGAATCATTAAAAATAGAAAACTTTTTCCCTAATCATAGAAGTTTTTTGAGTTCAAGCGGATTCCAGAAGTGGACAAAATAGGTAATGAAACTATTTTTGCCAAAATAACTAGAGAATTACTTAACAATTCACAATTAAAGGCAAGGGTGGATGAGAAAAAGGCACTGAATAAATTCCTAAATTGATTAAAAATAAGGATGTGTAAGCATTTTGCCACAAATAAAATGAAGCCTTCTAAATATATATTCAAGTCGGTGTCAGAAAAACACAAAACATATTGTGTAACTGTTTTTGCCGAAATAACTAGAAAATAAACTAAAACTAGATAATTTTTCTTTAGTGTATGTTGCCTTGACAATATTTGTAGTTCCAGAAGTTTTAGAATATCGGGGGTGTATATCAATGTTTTTTTTAATATTTTTATGTGTATATTACTTTGTTGCAATTTTTCTTCTCCATATAGAATAACAAGCATGTATGTAATTTTATTGTTTTATTAAATTGTCATATATAATATAATATTTAATATAATTTAATTTAATGTCATATATAATATTAATATATAATATAATATTTGCCCACAATATTTGTCATTTTGAATATGAATTGCTGCTGTGGCTAAAATAATTACGAGCGCGAAGCGCGAGTAATTATTCTTCAAAAACAGCGGCAACGAGTAATGAATGAATGACAAATATTGACGCACAGAAGCAAAACTGAGAACACGAGTTGTATTCGGATTATAAATCAATGAAACAAGAATGTTCATTTTGAAAGAAAGTCAAATAGTATATAACTACTTACATGCCAGTGTGCTGATAATTTTTTTGACGTTTATGTGACAATTTAAATACTTGTAGTGCGCTTCGTGAAATTTCCAAAATGAAGCGGTTTGGTAACAACGTTTATTACCTGTATTACCTGAAGTAGCAAATTCAACTTCAGGTAATATAAAATATGTCTTAAGATTCCCTTTCAAGTCAAATTAGTACCAGTTTGATTGTTCTTTAAAAATAAAATTCACGGTTTTTTTTACGTTTATTTGACATGTAATATGACATGACAGTGTAATATGATGCTATTGCATAGGCTGAATTACATTGGTGCAAAACGTTGGTGGTGAGTTGAATTGTCGCTACCAATATTTTTTTGAATTGTTTTCTTTATTAAAACCCTTAGCAATAACATTAGATCGAAGTGATTAAAATACATTCGCAATATATTTTCGGCATAATTGAGAAGTCATTCTCGTCGATTTTCTCTTTTTTGTAATGTTGTCTTATAGAAGTGTACTTATAATAACTCAGCCAGCTATATATGTTGACATGCTGTACCCCGCGGAGAAAAGTGCGAAAAACATACGCCAACATGTGCCTGGTTCACCACCTACGTTGTCATGCTGATATCTTATTTTACATGGTACCTTTTTTATAGTGGAATACCATCAGCTGTCAAATTGCTTTGTTATTACTACTTGTTTTTACATTAAAAAAACTGATACATATTTAAATTTATTTAAAAACTTACATGGTCACGGTCATGCAAACTTTTTGGTTCAAGAATAATTTTGTTTTAATTGTATTGAATGTTACACATTTTTCAGCCAAATTTAGGGAGCATCTGCAACTTAATGTAAATGGTCAAATTAACCATAATCACCATTGTAACAAAACTTCTTCGCGAACGCAGGTGCAAAATTTAGGGAATAATATTCTTAATTATTCTTACCGATTTAAGATAAGCATTGACAGTAGCATAATAAATATGTTCGTATAAAAACCGTACTCGTTTGTCACAAGTTATGGTTAGTGTTGCATTTATGGGGAGATTGTAATTGATTCAGACTACAAATTATAATTATGTTAAATAAAATATTACTTAGTATAAATTTGATTAATGTAAAGTGGTTGTAAATTAGTTGTTAACAATCCATAGGATATATAAGCATAAAATTATTGGAGAATACTGATATACTACAATACAGTCAGTTCTATCTCATACATGCTGTATTTTAATGCATACTTTATATTTCAGCACCTTCAACCGTAAATACCATAAGGCTTGTTGCGATGAACTATCGTTGACGTTGAAATAAAAATAGAAACACTACTGTCGAGTTCTTCCTATTGTTACTGTTGAGAGTGTCTCCATTAAGGTAAAATTTTGCCATTAAGAGCAATTCTTTAAATATGTGTGTCAAACTTTTGCCAGCCGAACTTTTGCCTTTGATGGCGACCTTTTGCGAGACATCTTTGGCCTTTGATGGTGAACTTTTGTCAGGCAACTTTGGCCTTTGATGGCGAACTTTTGCCAGGCAATTTTGGTCTTTGATGGCGAACTTTTGAATTGGTTAATGTACCTTATCCACGTTGAAAATCAAATACCTTCATGCGTATTCTAGACCGACCACTCCTTCTTATGGTCGTCCAGATCTCTTGATGAATCGGTCTTCCTTAACTCTATATCGATCGTTCGGCAATATTTCAACTATCTTGAATG